>JANAVB010005800.1:2882537-3141906 GCA_029216955.1 Iris pallida | reverse complement strand
GTATGTTATGCTAGTTATTAGGCTCTAGTCAAGTGTCTAGGCTAACCGGTTCACTAACAAAAGTCTAACAATTAGGCTAGCCACTAACCGTAATAACTATCATAATATTTATAAATAAATATACACAATATAAGCTAATTATGAAATGACAAAATTATCCCTATTTTGAAAAGTAGTAGTTACAAAATGGGTCTCTTGTGCCATTTGAAAATAAGTAGCACATGGGAACTCAATTGAGTGGGACACCATAGGCATGTGTGTAGCAGGGTTCAAAAAAGGTCAAAATCATATATTGGGTCGAAAGGATTGGATCGATGTCGAGTCCCGAAATTAAATTGGAAAGTATGACATGTTTTACGGTAGATAGTACATTGGTCTAATTTGACCCGAAAGTTATGCGATAAAAATAGAATACAAGAGAATTTTTTTCAGTGGGACATGATATATCAAATTGAAGATAAACTCGTCAAGAGCAAAACTCGTAAAGGAATTTCTAAGATTGACACTTCTTGTGCTCCAAAAATCAAAGCTACAAAAAATATATATTATGATCAAAAATAATTGTGGAAAAAATATCTATTAATAACTATATTAAATAAAATAATAATAAAAACATAACTCTAAAAAATCCAAGGGGCTTATATTATTCGGGGAGGCTTGATGCGCATCTACAGGCACTCGTCTTGATTTAGACGAGGCATGCTTCCGCACCATCTGCTGGCAAGCTGGCTGAAATGCCGCTTTGTCTTCTTGAGTAGGGAGTGGCCAGGATGGCCTGATGGGAGCGCATGTTCCTGAGTGCCTAGCAATGTATCGTCTTCTCCCGTTGGAATCGAGCATTAGGCTCTGTTCTTTTCGTATTGTTACACCCCAGTCCTAAAATATGCAGGACTATGATACACAAACATGCCAGCCACATGTTTAGCTAGACTCTCGTCCAACTCAAATACATAAAGCTGTGTAATTCAGAACAGGTGTCCATGTAACCATAATAACATCCACAACAGTAACTATACTATGAACAATGAAATATATAACTAACGAAGAACGGAGTAGATGGCATCAACTAACGATACCTGAAGATCCCGAAGATGTAGCTCCCAATATGCCTATGTCAGATCTCAGCAAATACATAGAAGGAAACCAGTAATAATATGGTGAGATCACAAGGTCCTCAGTGGACATAGCAAGACACATAATATACATGTCGAATGTAATAGTAACAACATACAAAGGAAATGACAGAAATAAGGCACTCTACTTCTAAACAAACTATAAAAAATGCAACATCAAGGACAATGTTCAATACTTGGGATAACAGATACAAGTACCATCACAACCGTAGCTCATCTAAAACTAACAGCCAACAGAATAATCCTAATTGCATCTCCTCTGAGTTTAACGACCAATAGGGTATCACAACGTAGCACGAAACTAACGGCCAACAGAATCATCAACACAGCCGAAGCTCATCCGAACTATCGGCCAACAGAATACTATCATATCGCCCACGTGTCTAATGACTGTCCTCTCTATCTCAATGATCTATATAGGTGCTAGCCAAGTCAACTCAAGTCAAGTCATGTCAATCATTCAATCCAGGTCAAGTCAATCAATCTAGGCCAAGACAACTCAATGGAATAGAGTCAAAGGACTAGCAATACCGTCACAATACTGACAAGAAACAAATAGTGACACTTGAAGAACAAGTAAGATAGGTGCACGTAGAACAAGGAAATAACAATAACATGAACATAAGCAACAGGTAATCAAGTATGACCGAAAGGAACAACAATATAGGAAATGCATAAAAATACTATACATTGACAAGGTATATTTGCCTGTCATCCAAGTACCCACTGAATTTGTAATATCCGAACCTACCAAGAGTCCACATAAAACAAAAAGAATTATTTTAACATTCTAATTACACATAGGACACATGGGTTTCCTAAACAATAATTCTGTATGCTTTTAGGATTGCTAGACCTATTTTATAGTTTTGACTTCCGAAATTCAAGGTTAAGTTCCCAATTAAAGGACATATATATAAATCACCTAAAAATCATAAAATCATAATTAAAACATGATTTATATGGAATTTATATTTGGAATTTTGGGTTCAAGTCATGGTTATGTCTATCTTATGCCAACTAGTCTTGTCCGAAGCTTATCCGAATTACTACCAAATCATGGCTATGACATATATCTACCAAATCTCACAAAAAATATTAAAACCTGATTAAAACTCATAAAATAATACCCTATTTATATACTAAAATTAGCTCCTACTTATGAGCCAATCTATGTTAGCAATTTACCCGAAAACCTAGTCTAATGGCCCATATTTTTAGTGATCAGATTTGAGAAAAAACCATAAAAATAAATTTAAAATACTTTACTTATAGTAATAGAATACATACAAATTCAATTTTAAGAATTAATAACAAATTTTCAAGTAATCGCACTGAAAAGTCTCAAATTAGTCCGACCGTGAGCGAATCTATCAACCACCTAGTATGTTTCTATATAGACTATAATATAACAAAAAGGATTGCAAGATATGGGTTTTAGAATAATAATTATCATAATTCTAAAAGAATTATGCCATGGGGGTATGATAACAAAAGTTTGAATCTTTACCAAAAGCCTTCGAAAGATTGGATGTCGGTCCTTCTTCTTCTCCAATAACACACCTTCTTGCTTATGCTTCACTTATTTTTCCTTGCTTGAAAGGTTGAAGGTGATGGCAATGGATTCTTGATGGATTTGATGGCAAAGATGGAGTCTTTATGGAGTTTCTTAGAAAGTTTGGAGAAAACTGTTGTGGAAATTGAAAATATGTATGGAAGGGATGGAGATGGTTGGTTTAATGGAGTAAAGAAGATGAAATATGGTAGAGGGCTATTGTCTTGGGTTCCTATATATTTTAGCCTTACAACCAGAATAAGTCTTGGGTTCATATATATTTTTAAATTATATAAAAAATCCAAAAATCACTATTTTGGCCAAATAAAAATAGAGGAATTACATTTTATCCACCTTAAAAGGATTTCGTCCTCGAAATTAAAAATAAGCTAGGGATAAAAGGGATAAAAGAATTCATTCCAGAATAAATCAATTACGATTAGTCATTCCAGGTTTTCTTGAAAGGATGTGGGATGCGGTTACCAATGGAATCCTAGTTTGATGTCACATGCTAAGGCTAAAGTGTACTTGCTCAAAATGCTACCCATCTTTTAAGAATCAAGTTGGTAGTAAAAAGTATAGTAATGATCCTATTACAAATATTTATGAAAGGGTCTATCTCCATGGAAAGATAAAGGGTGTTAGGCATTTCTGACCGTAGTCATAGATTCTCTAAGAAGCCTAAGTACTGCCATGGTGTTATTGGGTCAACAACTCTATGAGAGAAATCATTACTAAATCTATATTTCTCATATATAGGTTGTCTTCTACAAGATAGAAGAGAATGACTTGGTCGAGTATAATTAGGCGAGAAGTGGTACTGAGGATCAACTGTCGAGCATACATAATCTAAACACAAGAACTATACTCTTAGTTCTCACATGTTAAGCCATGTAATAACCATAACTAATATTCTATCTATATGGTATGGCTACCCAACAACACAATCACACCAATAACCTAACTTAATTTTACTTTATAATATAACTATAAGGTTCTCTAGTTTAGTCATTTAAGAAGTAAATGGATACAGGAACCTAAGGCTGGGTCAAGCAAACCATACCAATATCAAACAGCGGTAGGGTCAAGCAAAACATGAAGGATTGTTGAAATATTTCCAAGAAAGGTATGAAACCAAGCGAGATGCATAGGATATAGTCTAGGTAAAAATCGGAGGACCATATGCCTCCGTAATTATGTTATCCGGAGTCTGCCCTGCCAGCACGCATCTGGCTGCAAAACTCCTTATGTCCTAATTCAACGGATGGTTATACGTGTCTGTGATGCTAGATAATATAGGTTCTCAAAATTATCTTCGACCAAATCCATGAGATGTTTCCAAATTAGCTTTTTACGAAATACAGGAGAAAAGATCCATAAAAATGCATAGAATATGGTTTAAGTCGAATCCGAGAAACATATATAACCATGATGCCGTTATCTGAAGTCCTGCCTTGCGAGTATTTCTTTGACTACAAAAACTTTTGATTCCGTAAGACAAAATAAATATAATTTCTCAAACTTTTCTTGAACCAATCAATAAGACATTACTCCAACGATAAGAATTATACAAGAGTCAACATGGAATGATTTAGTCAAATCATAAGTCGAAAGAACACAAAAGCAATCATGTCGAGAAATAAGATATGAAAGCAATAGTATTGAAGAGTCCTAAGAAAGCTTATAATCCTAGTTGTGGATGTATCCTCATATCCTATTCCTCAAATGGTTTACAGGCTCACAGTAGTACGACTATCCTAGGTACCACCACGACTTCGTACATTTTGTAAGGACGTGACCTGCATGGGCCACCACAAAAATATGTCACATCCAATCCCAAAATACGTTGGACTATGATACATAAATATGCCAGCAACGTATTTAACTAGACTCTAGTCCAACTCAAATACGTATAGGTTATGTAATTTAGAACAGGTATCCATGTAATCATAATAACATCCACAAAAGTAACTACATTATGAACAACAAAAGATATAATTAAGGTAGAACAAAATAGATGGCATCAACTAACGGTACCTGAAAATCCTAAAGATGTAGGTCACAATATGCCTATGTCAGATCTCTGCAATTACCTGAAATAAAAAAAATAGTAACCTGGAGAGGTCACCATATCCTCATTCGACATAGCAAGATACATAATATACATTCCGAATGTAACAATAATAATATGCAAAGGAAATGACAGAAATAGGTACTCTACTTCTAAACAAACTATATAAAAATGCAACATCAAGGATAATGTTCAACACTTGGGGTAACAGAAATAGGTACCATCTCAACCATAGCTCACCTAAAACTAACGGCCAACAGAATAATCACAATTGCATCCCCTCCAATATTAACAACCAACGGAGTAACACAATTTTACCAAGAAACTAACGGCCAACAGAATCATCAACACAACAAAAGCTCATCCGAACTATCGACCAATAGAATACTATTATATAGCCCGCATGCCTAATAACTGTCCTCTCTGTCTCAATGAACTATAGGGATCCCATCCAGGTCAACTCAAGTCAAGTCATATCAATTATTCATTCCAGGCCAAGTCAATCAATCTAAGCCAGGTCAACTAAAAGGAAAAGAGTCAAAGGACTAGCAATACCGTCACAATACTCATAAGAAATAAACAGTGACACGTGAAGAACAAGTCAGATATGTTCACGTAAGATAAGAAACTAATAATGACATAAACATAAGCAATAGGTAATCAAGTATGACTAGAAGGAACAATAATATAGGAAATGCATAAAAATACTGTATAGTGGGCAAGCTATGCTTGCATGTCGTCCAAGTTCCTACTGAATTCGCAATACCAAAACCTACCATGAGTTCACAAACAATAAAAGAATTATTATAACATTCTAATTACACATGGGACATGGTTTTCCCAAACAACAATTTTGCATGCTTCTCAGATTTCTAGACCTAGTTTCATAGTTTTGACTTCCGAAATTCAAGATTAAGTCCCCAATTAAAGTACAAACATATAAATCACCTAAAAAATCATAATATCATAATTTGAACATGAATTATATATAATTTAACCTCTGAATTCTAGATTTCAAATTTTGGGTACGGTTCATGGTTATGTTTATTTTATACCCTAGTCTTGTCCGAAACTTATCCAAATTAATACCAAATCATGGCTATGACCTGTATCTATCAAATCTCATATAAAAACATAAAAACTTATTTAAAATTTGGAAAATAATACCCTATTCATATACCAAAACCAGACCCTACTTATGAGCCAATCTATGTCAACAATTTAGCTGAAAACCTTGTCTAATGGGCCCTATTTTTTGGGTTTAAATTTGAGATGAAAATACCATATAAATAATTTTAAAATAGTTCACTTACAGTAATAAAACATATACAAATTCAGTTTTAAGAATTAATAACAAATTCTCAATTAATCATACCGAAAAATCTAAAAGTAGTCGTACTGTAAGCCAATCTATCAACCACCTAGTAAGCAATCTATATGGACTATAATATTAAAAAAAGGATGTCAAGATATGGGTTCTAGAATAATAAATTCTCAGAATTCTAAAATAATTATACCAGGGGGTTTGAGAAGAAAAGTTTGAATCTTTACCAAAAGCCTTCGAAAGATTGGATGGCGGTGCTTCTTTTTGTCCAAGAACACACCTCCTTGCTTATGCTTGGCTTCCTTCTCTTTGCTTTATGGGTTGAAGGTGATGGTAATGGGTTCTTGATGGATTTGATGGCAAAGGTAGACTCTTTATGGAGTTTCTTGGAAAGTTTGGAGAAAAGTGTTGTGGGAATTAAAAAGGTGTATGGAAGGGATGGAGATGGTGGGTTTAATGGAGAAACGAGAGGAAATATAAGAAAGCATTGTTGTTACGGTTTCATATTTGAGGGAGGGCTGCTACGCGTGGCTTTGATTTTGGTTGGGAAAGAAAAAAATAGGGTTATCGTTTGTTTACATAAGGTTTGATTTAAAGTATTTATAGATAAGTATGTAAAGGTTTGAAGTTTCTTTTTGGCCGAATAGAATAGGATAGGGGAACACATCCTGCAGGTTTTAGGTTTAGGATCTTCCAAAAAAGGTGATTAGTTAGTTGACTTACCGTCGAGATCGGCCCTGCAGCAATTCCTTGGGCCGTGGCCTCGAAGGACTTATTGTCAGTCGCCTGCCCGACGGTCAGAGCATCAGCTCCCGTATCGATCCGCACGAAGGCGAATCCTACGACTGGCACCACCCCAGCAATAGTTTCTTTCGTAGCTGGTCCCTCTCTTACCAATGGAAGAGACGAATCTTACATGTCCAAAAGCTCTCTTGAACCATAATCAAAGGGGGCAAGAAGACGAATCTCTCCTGGAGTAGAGCAAGCAACGATAGCATCCCCCTCATCCGTCCCTAAGTGTCAGGATGCAGCAAACGTGGGTTCTTCAAGAAATTCCTACGCTGACCAAGAAGGTCCAACATGTTTAAACCGCTCAATTATAAGATGCGAAAAGGACGGACGAGTTCGAAGAATAAGAGGACTTACTCCAGAGGGAGACCCAGCGTAGCGAGCCGTTGCACCCTTTGCAGGCGCATGAGTCATTTTGGCTCTTTTCGTAAGGGGGGAAACTCCCCTAGGCAAAGTCGGAGACCCTCGCAAGCTACTAAGAGCTCGTCCCTCCTCTCTCTCCTCTGCAGACAAGCTAGAACCATCATTGGCTTCACTCTCGGAGGGCGTCGTTCCTGATTAAAACAGAAAAGGCGAAGGACGGGTTTCAAACTTCGTCCCTTCGAGCAGACTCCGCTGACGATCATACTCCGGCAGGAAGGTGTTGTATACACAGTAGAGCTGGGCAGCTGAGTATATAAGACTCCCACCTCCGGTAAAGGAGGGATGTAAATATTGCCTCGGTACGACTGGCGTTACAATAATACCAAGCCTGAGCGCCGTCCAAGAGACTACCTTCATGCACAAGACAGAGATTCGGATTACCCACCATCGCTTGGCTATAGCCAAATTGGCGAGCAAAATGACTAGGTAAAGAGGGCTCTAAGAACACCCGGTTCTGATTCCTATACACCAGGTGAGAAGGAAGGATGGACTGCAACCAGAAGAATGCCCCAGCAGTCAGGTTCTCGTCCACCAACTTCTCGTCTGAACGAAAGCCATGGAAGGAGGGCGGGACCCAGTAGATGACACATTTGTCTAACCGGCCCAGCATTCACCGACAGCTAGGAAGATCCCGAACAACCCACTCCGTACACTCATAATTGTGCAGAGTTGCATCCCCCACCTTATATCCCAAAACTGTGTCGGGATTTATCAGACCAAGATGATGAAGAGCCAACCAACCCATCAGATAGTGGTAATGAAGCTCAAGTGGCGGGAAGTCCTCTCCACTCCCTTCACAATCAAGAATCTTCTGGGAAAATTCCTTTAAGCCGCGCAGTAGATTGCACACCATCGCCGGTAACAACGACAACGATTTCTTAAAGGCAAACCTCACAGCGAGCAGGATCAGATACTGGCTAATCCGACCAGCTGGACTAGAGCCCCCTGGCACTACGACCATCCGTAGCTATACCATCAAGAAGGCCGCCAAGGTTGCTTTCGGGCTCACTGGGACCAGATTCTGGCTGAAGAAGCTGTGAATATTAGAAGTGGGACCAACCTTGGCATCAACAGACGGAGCTGACACCCCAGCAGCGCTCATCATTTCATCTACCTCGTCGGCAGTATACGTTGGGCACGAAGTATAGTAAGGCATCTCCGACGTCGAGGGAGTCAAAATAAAAATATAATTGATCCAAGATTGGATCTGGGGCAGGGCATGCGCCTGGTCTTGATATTTACACACATAATAATGACAGAATAGCTCCTTGTATACATTCATCGTAGCAGGATGCTCAGTCTCTAAAGTGAGCAACTCTTTCTTATAGAGAGTGTACTCCTCATAAGGATGATCTCCCCATGGTAGCTTGGATAGTACGTGCATCTCGTGAAGAGCTAAACCCAACTCCCTGCAGGGAGTAAAGAACGTCCCTGTATGATTATTGAACATCTCTAGCAGGGCGAGGAAAAGAGCACGGTTGACAGCGATTCCGTACACAGAGGCTCTAACATAGCGGTAAATACCCGCTGCCTTCAAGTCTCCCCTGAACTTGCTTATTACCCATAGGGACAAGGCCTTCTACTCCAATTCAGGATAAATCCAGCCATCCACGTAAAAGTCGCCCTTCGGGTACGTATAACAGGTAAATAATAGCCTGTTAGCAAAAAGAGAAGCACGATAGGGATACATCTCAGCAGCAAATTCCTCAAATACCTGGCTGGGGAGCAGGACACGTAACATAGTAGGCAAACCCACAGGTACAGCATAGAAATAGTCCTTTGGGTTAGAATAAATTTCCTCCTCAATACGGCGAACTAGCAGGTTCTGGCACTCGGGTGTCAAATCCCAGCCCATGCTGCGCATTTTAGATAGGCAAAAGAAAGCAGAAAGTGGGAGATGACAAGAAATGGAAGGCACGAACAAAGGAGTGCCACCGGCGTTGTCGAAATACCAGTCTTCGGTGATGTCTAAAATTGTTGCGTTCTCCAATACCAATTCGTCGCCAAATAAGAAACGAGGTTTCAGCATTTCGGCAGTATTGCGAGTATCCGACAACCGGCCTCGATCCATCATGCGACAGAGATAAGCAAAGCCTTGCTCCCTAATCATGGCCAGAGGACTTCTTGATTGACCTGAAGCGAGTCGCTGAGCAGAAGAATGGGCAAGTGTCTCTCTGGCACCACTGCCTTCGGTGCCTACGGTTAAAGCCAAAAGAAAGTTCCTGGGGAAAGCTGAAGGTACATGGACTGCATAAAAAATGCCAGAAGGACGAAAAGTTAGGCATTGTAAGTCTGTATGTCTTCAAAAGCAACATCAGTAAGACGAAAATGCCAAATGCCGCTTCAAGACCATATCACAGAAAGCACGCCATTTATGGTAAAAAAATTAAGAAATGAAGTCAGATGCTTACCGACAACAGGAGGCCATACTTCTCCCTCAATGAAGAGTATAGAAGCATAGAAAAGATGAAGTTTATGCGGATTATCACTCCATGTGGCCAAGCAAAACTAAGCCATAGAAGCAGTGCTCCTGGAGACCCCATGCGGCCAAGTGAAACTAAGTCGCAGGAGCAGTGATCCTGGAGACCCCATGCGGCCAAGTAAAACTAAGCTGCAGAAGCAGTGCCCCTGGAGGCCCCATGCGGCTAAGACAACTCGAGCCGCAGAAGCAAGACTCTCGAAGACCCCATACGGCTAAAGGGACTCGAGCCGCAGAGGGAAGGTTCTCATAGATCCCATGCGGCCAAGTAAAACCAAGTCACAGAAGCAAAGTTCTCAAAGATCCCATGCGGCCAAGTGGAGCCGAGCCGCAGAAGTGGGGCCCCTAAGGCCGCTACGGCCAAAATGAGTCAGATACTACTTTGTGGAGGGACACATGGTAATTTGACCAAGTCTCAACCGTCCAGATTCGCTACAACAAAATCTCAACAACCCCCACCAGCTGGCAGCCCAAGATCGAGTCTTTGTGTGTCGTTACAGACACGTGGCCACGTGGCCCTTTATGCGGCCCAAAATCTGCTATTGCAGGAATCACTATAAATAGCATGGTACCACACCTATGCTAAAGGTTGGCAATCAAAGGCTGGCAAATTTCTTCAAGAGCAAAGACTGTGTCTGATAGTCCAAGGAGTATGGCAGAGTTGCTACACTTTTTCAAGCCTCCATCGTCACCCCAGAATCAAAAACTAAACAATTGTATTTAGATTGTTTCCTAGGATTTCTTTCTAGGCTTTCTTTTGTACAAGCAAGTTTGCAATCAAATTTAGTGTCTCTGTAATACTTGTCTTTGATATTTAATGGCAAACACGATGGCGACTCTGCTGGGGACTTCCTTCTCCTCTGTTAAGAAGTTGATGATGTAATCCGACACGTCCAAGCTCGACTCTACGCAGCAAAATCTTGTGGTTCGCTTTGACCAATAAGCATTCGAAGAAATGCTCTCTGAAGGGAGCGCCAGCCCGTCACAGAAGCGAGCCAACCCGAAGAGAACTCGCAGAACGTCAAAGCGCAAAACCGTTGCCCCTCGTCAGGTTCTCGAAGAAGCTCCTTCTGTGGCCCAAGATGGTGATCAAAGCTCTCCTGCGGCCTTGCTTCCGACCACAGAGAACCCCACTATCCCTAAATCCAGCAAAGGAAAATACTACGATGCTGAGCTTTTGGTGGTCCAAGGGAAATCCTTGCGAACAAAGAAGAAGCCGTATAAGAGAAATAGGAAGTCTGCCTATGCGGTAGCCAACTCTGGCCGCAGGTAGATGGCCCATGCGACAGCCAACTCTGGTCGCAGACAGATGGCCCATGCGGCAGCCAACCCTGGCCGCAGACAGGCTACCTCATACGGCCCTGTCAGAAGCTCTGTATTCGATCGTCTCTCATACGGGCCCAACGCCATCGACCCACTGAGAATGTGGAATATTCTAATCTGTACTCTTCTTACTATGCGCCTTCGGGTGCTAAGTCGAAGAAGTCTAGGGTAGTACGGGCCCAACAAGCTCAGTCAACTGTCCAAGTTGCTGACCGTCAATGGGTACCGTTAACTGTTATACGGGCTCCTGATAGAATATTGTACAGAACCACCTACGTCCAGTCCCCCAGGGCTAACGGACAGGGTGGGTCTCAAATGTCTCCCTCCAACGATCGAGAGCAAGTCCTTTTACTAGCCTCAGATCAGGGAGCAAACATGATACCTACGCACCCATGTGCTCGGGATACCCGAGTCCATAAATTGGATACAAAGGTAGATCAGTTTGCTATCGACTTGTAAGAGGTGATTACTCACAAACGCAAGGAGAAACAAGCAACCTTGGCATGTGATGAGCCCTTTCGAGACATCGTTGCACCCGTCATCATCAACTGCTACTGCGACAAGTCGGCAGCACCTGAACATCGGTAGTCCATTTTTCAACGACTACACCAGCCAGCACCTGTCCGACAACAACTTGAGAAACAGGCATAAATTCCAGGAGATGAGGAATTTCCTTTCACCTCTTGTAATTCAACTCGGAAGATTCCTTCCGGCAAGGGAGGAAAGAAGACAGGCTCTTCTATCCCGGCAATCTCAGCCAGTACTACAAAGAAACTCTCATCTGGAGGATTACTGCCGACAACAACAGGGGGTGTCTACCTAGGCACTCGATCCAGAAAGAAGCTTCCAACACCCGGGGGTGTATCCTCGACCTCCCTAGGGGTAGATGAAGCTAGTGGTAGCAGTCCTCTCAATATATGCGATAACCCGGTGTTCCAAGAGCATACACAGGGGGTAGCGATCTACTGGAATTATGCAACGAACTTGAACGTCCACGAGGATGACCGCCTTCGCCAGGACGATGCAGCTTCCTGCACAGGGGGTGGCACCCCTTCCAAATTCGAGGAGGAAGACATTTCGACGTTTTTTGATGATTTCTCTGTATGAGGGTACGATACGAAGAGCACCTCTTCTACGGTCCCTTCCCTATCTCCCTACCTGCGGACAGTGTTCATGGCAGGAGATGATCAAGAAGGATCTACAGATCGACAACGTCTAGAAGTACTTGAAGCCATGCTCTTATCCTTAGTCAAGTCAGTAGACGAAATCAAAGCTGCCTTGCCAACTCAACCAGCAAGGACACCCAGACAAACAAGCTTGGGACCCACAGTCAATGCGGACTCCAACACGATCGCTCCTCCTTTGGGTAATAATCCTCTAGGAGCATCTGCTCCTTCAGCTGCAGACGAAGCTAGGGAGGCAAGGAGGGAAGTCCAGGAGCTTCGAGCGATGTTCAATGCCCGAGACTCCTTCCGGGACCTCAGAATACGGAAGTCGTATCCCGTCGCCTAGTGCGATGTTCCTTTTCTGCCACGGTACAAACTATTTCACATCGATTCATACGACGGGAATACCTCTGCTAGTCGGTACATGACTTATTTTGAGGTCACAATCGACCATTTGCCGCATAGAGACGCCATTCTCATACGATTATTCATCGAAGCATTTGAGGGGATCGTGTTCGACTGGTACTGTAACCTTTCGGACAACTGCATCCATTACTTTGACAGCTTCAAACACATGTTCCTGGAGAGATTCTACGAAGTGGGCATGATGTGACAATGTCGTCTCTCATGGACGTCGTTCAGGGAGAGAGCGAGCTAACGAGGAACTATATTGAGCAGTTTCACCAAACCGCGATGAGATTGCCCCAAGGCAATCCCAAAAGCTCCTTGATTGAAATTTGCCAGAAGAAGTTGCTCTCCGCAATCAGCCTCTGGATGGGCGAAGATCAGTTCAGGGATTGGATGACCTTCATCATAAGCTTTAACAATACGAAGGCGAAGTTAAAAAAAGCTCGCCAATTGGGTTACACATCCCAGATGGAGAGGACAAAGGCAAACGTCCTGGTACCGCCTCCGATAACAACAACAGTGGAGGCACCTCCAATAACTGGGACAATAAAGGTAAACAGGCCATGGTCGCTGGTACAACCAAGAAGCTTGAACAAAAGCAGACAGAAGCCCAGTGGCCCAAGGTTAATTACTCATTCAAAGATAGTCATGTCAAGCCTATTTTTGACATGCTCTTGCAAGGGAATGGGATCCAACTCCCTCCACCAAGGTGCGAGCCTCGAACGACAGAGATAGAGGACCCAAAATATTGTCACTTCGACTGCTATGTCCATCATTCCACTCAAGACTGCTTCTAATTGAAGCGGTACATCCAGAGTCTTATCGACTCCAAAGCTCTGTCGCTAGATTTCGAAAAGGTTACCGTGGCTGCGAACATGGTATCAGTTTAGTTCGGTGACTTCTCCCTCCCCAACAAATGCTCAAGACGGGGTAATACCTATCCTCCGGACAACGATGGAGGTTACTAATCTTCCACCCATCCGAGACCAGACGACTGGCATGGTATCTCTTACCACGTCATGAAAAGAGGTCATGTGGGTGTACCCAGACTTAGTACCCGAAGTTACCCAGGCGGTGCCATCGTCAACCAGTAAAAAGAAGGGCAAGAAGACCAGATCATGCCATACAATTTCAGCAGAAGTTGAGGAGGCGGCGGCCGTTGTTACCCAGTCTGGGGCACAAGTCCAGCCCATTCTGGGTAATTCAGTCAAAGACCCTTAGCCGTCAACGCTGCCTGCTACTGATGTTCCGTGGCCGTCTCAGCCTCCACCGGCGGACAGGTCCAAGCCGAAGGAAACCCGCTTCGACAGGACGCTCTGTAAGGATCCACCTCAGGGACTGGAGAGATCTTACAACTTTGACATATTAGCACAACTGGCTAATACGCCGACAAAGTTGTCGTTATATGAGCTCCTAAGGCTCTCCAACGATCTCCGTGTCGCATTGAGCGAAGCGCTCCAGAATGCTGATGCCTGCTTATCCCAGGTCAAGCCTACAGAGGAAGACTTATCGGCAAATCTCCAGGGCAGCAATTGTGTGGATGCAATGCCCAACATCGTATTCACCCTACAGTACATGTTGATCAAGACCAACTTGCATGATCGCCCTTTGTACTACACTGGATACATAGGCAACATCAAGGAGGATCGGATGCACATCGATCCTGGCTCATCAATAAGCATCATCCCGAAAAGCTTACTTCAGCTCATCGGCATCCCTATGCACCGGCTAGCGGTGAGCAATACTGCCATTAGCAGTTTCAACTCGGGAATGAGCTATCCCCTGGAAAAGATCCGCTTGTCAGATCGGTGACCTAAAGATGGAGGTTACCTGCTACGTCATAGACACAGATACGTCCTATAATATCCTCTTAGGGCGTCCGTGGATACATGACTATATGATCGTGTCATCCACCCTCCACCGGTGCTTCAAGTATGTCAATAAGCACGGCTTCGTGAAGACAAAATTTGCCAATATCGATCACTTTAAAGGGGTTGAGTCTTACTATTCTTCGGAGGCTTGTCTATATGAAGAATCCAAGAAGCACATAACTGACGAACTGGAGGCCATAATAGGGTCAGAGGAACCTCTGAAGATCTATCTCCAGGCCCGTAAATCGGGCGAAGTTGCACCCCTTGTCACAACTTTGCATAAAGAAGTGCCTGGTTCCTCTGCCTAAGCTTTGCAGTTGGAACCGATGGTCATACGACTCCCGAGATCCAGCCAAGAGCCAAAACCCTTCGTAGGGCCGATGGTGATCCGATTACCAAAATCTAATCAAAATCGAATGGAAGATGCGTGGCCTCTGTGGCACCGATGGTGATCCGATTGCCAAAATCCAGTCAAAGACAATCAGAAGATACAAAGTCCTCTGTCGAACCGATGGTTATCCGTCTCCCCAAGACGAGCCGGCAACCAAGCGTTGATCCGAGGCCCTCAGGCAAGCCAATGCCACAAGCAGAACCCTTGGTGGTTAAGTTGCCCAAGACAGCGTACCAACCTCCGGTCTCATAGGGGGTAGCTGAAGAGGAGGCAGAACTCGCGAAGTATCTTGTTGCACAGGTCACAGGTGGATAGTCCTTCTCTTGATGATGTAATCCATGTAGACAAAATTCCTTATTTTATCAATAAGAGACTGCCATTGAACTATCCTGAGTGTAATAAGCTTAATCTGATGTATGCTATGGAGCACGGTCTAGACATCAACCTGTACACACAGGTGACAACCGTCCATACCACTAACCGACTTACTCCCATTAGAGGTGCATACTTTCTCATCCCAGGCAGAAGAGAAGGGATCACATGATCATCTTCGACCGAAAAGAGGGTCCTCAACCTTTCATGCCACAAGAGTTCGATCTTGAACCCGACGCTGGAAGATTGCCGCTCTACCTGTATAGTCCCCAAGCCAAGTACTTCATGCAAAAGCAGGGGTACGACATAGAGACTACCCCAGGTCTGAATTATGGAAACGACCGGCGATTGCCTTTGCAGTTGTCAGCCCCGACTGGGAAACATCAGGATTATTACAGCAAGTCCAGACACGGCCTCGGTTATGTTACACCAGCAACAATGCCCGAGAGTTTCGATGAGGAATGCGAGTGGCATTCTCACTCATCCGAGTCGCCTACATACGATTTCGATGATAGCATTATGGATATATTCAGGCAGACATTGTCTGTCAACATGGCATCCACTGACATTGAAGAGGAAGAAGGAGATCTACTTGAACCTCTTGAACTGGAGCCATGGGTCCAATCGCTGGATGCACAATAGGAGAAGCGCTTTGAACAACGAGACCCTCCCACTGAAGACGAAGTCATGCAAGTTGACCTCGGCGACGAATCCTCTCCAAAGCCAATCTTCGTCAGTAAAAGCATGACAGACGGCGAGCGGGAGGCGTTGTTGCAACTCGTCAGAGAGTATATCAACATTTTCGGAGCTATGAAGCACTTCATAAGCTCAATATTCATCTGAACGTAAAACCAGTCAAACAATAACAATGGCGATTTCGTCTAGACATCATAAATTCCATTAAAACAGAAGTAAACCAGCTTATAGCCAGCGGTTTCATCCGCGAAGAGCATCACCCAAACTGGGTAGCTAATATAGTACCAGTCGTCAAGAAGAATAGAAAAATCTAAATCTGTATCGACTTCCGTAATCTGAATGTGGCATATCCTAATGATGAATTCCTTCTTCCGATCTTTGACATAATGATCGATAATACGTGTGGCTTCGAGCGTATGTCCTTTATGGAAGGCTTTTCAGGATACAACCAAATCAAAATATCTTTCAATGATGAGATGCATACGTTATTTTGAACACCGATCGACGTGTATTGTTACACAGTTATGCCCTTCGGCCTAAAGAACGTTGGTGCTACATACCAACGAGCTATGAGTGTCATCTTCAGAGATCACTTGCGCAAGATGGTGGAGTACAACGTTGATGACATCGCCGTTAAAATTTGCTCCAAGGATGATCACTTACACAATTTGATGACAGTGTTCGACCTTATGCGAGCGCACAATCTGAAGATGAACCCACAAAGTCCTTCTTGGACGTGTCCAGCAGGAAATTCTTGGGCTTCGTCACTACTTCCCGGGGTATTCACATAGATCCCGACAAAACAAAAGCAATCCTGGAGATGAGTCCACCGAGGAAACTCCGTGAACTCCGCGGCCTTCAGGGAAGACTAGCCTACATGAGGAGGTTTATATCTAACCTATCAGGGTGATGTCAACCCTTCACACAACTCATGAAGAAAGGTATCTCTTTCGTATGAAATAAGGAACGCCAACCCGCCTTTGATGACATTAAGGAATACCTGACGAATCCGCCAGTTCTGGTAGCCCCGATTGCCGAAAAGCCCTTTCTACTCTATGTACGGGTGATAGAACACTCCCTCGACGCCTTGCTAGCATAGAACAATGATGCGGGGCACGAATAAGCCATCTACTATCTCAGTCGAATGATGGTGGGGTCGGAGCATAGGTACACCGTCGTAGAGAAGGAATACCTTGTCTTGGTGTTCGCCATTCAGAAAACACGACACTATGTGTCAGGGCAGACCATCCATGTTGTCTCACGAGTTAGCCCCCTCAGGGTTCTCATGACCAAGCCAGTCGCACTCAGTTCTCATCTAGCCACCTGGGCGATACTGTTATCCCCCTATGACATGGTTTTCATTCCACAGAAGGCCGTCAAAGGTCAAGCCTTGGTCGACTTCCTAGCAGCCCATCCAGGCTCAAAAACAGCCAGGATCTATGAAGAAATCCCAGACGAAATCGTCAATTCGAACATGACTTCATATGATGACGTTTGGCAAATGTTCTTCGACGGTGCTTCAAGAACGGGCCCCAAGGTGATAACATCGCTGTAGTCGAAATAGTATTAATTTCTCCCTCTAGATTGGTGGTCAACATGGCATACTCACTCAAAGAACCATGTTCAAACAATGTAGCCGAATATAATATTTTGGTCATCGAGCTCCGACTCACAAAAGAAGTGGGAGTCGAATACCTAGAAGCATACGGTGACTCGCAGTTGATTGTTAATCAAATTCGAGGCTCATACGAGGTTCGTAACCCAGACCTGATTCCCTATCATCAGATAGCAATTGCCATCATTGCAACCTTGGAAGGGTTCTTCATAGAGCATGTTCCTAGGCTCAAAATATTGAAGCCGACGCCCTAGCAGGCCTCGTCGCTTCTTTGGCGGTTCTAAATCATGTTCATCATCTAGTCGACGTAGTAGGCCATGAGCTGGTCTGCCCCAAAAATAATGTTCAACTAGGTACGAGTTACTCTGCCCAGATAAGCAATAACGTGTAAGACTGGAGACTCCCGTTCATTGACTTTGCAGTCTACGGAATCCTGCCTGAGAATGTGAAAAAAGCAACTACAATCAGAAGGCGTTCACTCATATTCTTTTATGACACAGAAACAAAAATGTTATATCGACGATCTCACGATGGACTACTATTAAGATGTCTGTCAAATACAGAAGCCAAAAAAGCCCTACGTGAGGCTCATGATGGCGTTTGTAGGGCTCACCAACCTGGCCCGAAGTTACAGGACCGTCTCCGTCGGATGGGCTATTACTGGCCTATGATGGTAGCAGACGCAGTTGATTATGCAAAGAAGTCTAAGTCTTGTCAGATCTACGCAGACTTTATACATCTGCCATCTGAATTCTTGTAAAACTCCTAAATTTCTACTACAATTTTTTTAATAAATATGGTATTGATTTTTGTACTTCGTATTTGTACGTCATGTACGAGTTTGCGTTTCATAAATTTCTCGTCAAGTACGAATAAGTGCAAAGTACATATTTTTATAAAATGTTTTAATTATATAGATATAGAAAATATTTCAAAATAATAGACGATAAATATTTTATATTGCTTGAAGTTATAAATGCGTCGCGCCGAGGATTGCCAAACTTTATTTTTATTTAAGAAAGGCCATTTTATTTTATGGTACAAGTATAACTAGTAATTTAGAAAAACTGTGTTTTATGTAAGTATTATTTTTGCATGTGAGTGTATATATATTTGTATTTTCGAAATTAATTATTATCACTAATATATTATTTTGAAAAAGTATATTAAATGTGGGTTGATTTAATATGTAATTAATTATGGTGATTTAAGTTGGAAAAAATATATTAAGTTATTTAAATACAGTTTAAATTAGAGGTAGAATCTATCTACATTAGATTATATTTGATTGAGTTACTTTTAAATCAATTTGAATTAAATAGTAGAAAATTCAAGGGGAATTAAAACTCTTCTTAGTCCTTATCTGGATAAGAC
The DNA here is from genome assembly GCA_029216955.1 of Iris pallida. Lineage (NCBI taxonomy): Eukaryota > Viridiplantae > Streptophyta > Magnoliopsida > Asparagales > Iridaceae > Iris > Iris pallida. The sequence continues at coordinate 3,122,916 of JANAVB010005800.1, read as the reverse complement.
TTTTGTAAACCCCCTGATTTTTCAAAATAAATATTTGTGAAATTTTTGGATTTTTAAATAACTTTTTATTGATTTATTATATAATTTGTATTATTTTACATATATTTAGTATAGTGCTCATTAGTGAATTTAATATAAAAATATATAAAGCTATTTTTCTAGTACATTAAGGATCTTAACTATATTATACAATTTTATTCAAAAGTTTAAGATTTATTTCACAAATTTTATTACTTTTTACATGTTACTTATATTGTACACTATTTACATAATATAGAATAAATGTTAAATTAGTATTAAATATTTCAGCTTTTATAAATGAGACCAGATGAAGGTTGTTTAAATAAATATTAACTCTATTTATTATCTATAGTAATTTTAAATAATGTTATGGATAATTTAGATAAATATAAACAATATTTTAAATAAATACTAATCCTACTTCTACTAAAAAAACATCTCTATCTATATCCTATCCTAACAAAGCAAACTCCAATTTATTTAAATCAAATCCTATCTAATTTAGGAGATAAATATGAAATAAATACCTATATAAACCCAATACATCCCCCTTCTATCAGCCATAATTCAAAATTATTTTTAGTCTAATAGAAACTCTAAAATTCGTCATTAGAATCCAGCCCCGCTTTCTAGCAGCAAGAGCAACTGGGAATGACAATATCTCCTAGCTTCGAACTCTGTTATGCCTCCAGTTTTTTTTTAAAAGAAGCGTATCGAGGTAAGCTTTCCAGAAACATATTTTAATAAACAAAATTTATTTTATGGATTTCTACAAAACTGTTTGAGTATCTAGTGTCCCAAAAATAAACGTGTTTCAGTATTTTTGTAATTTCGGGAGATTCCGGAAACGAAAATACGATCCGTTTAGTTTTTCGAAAAGCTGATACAAAAACCTATGCCACATCCTAACTTCAGAATTTATTAAATAAATGTAATAGGTGCAATATTAATTATAATTAGATAATAGACTATTTTCAGCATCCGAAGTTGTTCCTACACCTTCCTCTTTGGGCGTTGTTGTTGATTCGTCGCCAGGACATCAACTTACCTCACTCGGACATCAGGCAAGTATACCTTGCTAATTAACTGTCATATTATTTATTTTCTGTATTATTTACTTTGTTTCATATTTGTTAGTTTTTTTTGTTATAAACTGCGCGTCCAAGCCATACTTGGGTGCAAGCGACTTTATTAGTCTTTACTTTATTTTATGTATATTAACTTAGTTGTAGCGGACTACGTTTTTGTTGGGGGATATCCTTATATCTCCTTTGGCCATGATACTCATACTACACGATTTGAGACATTTTGCTAGGGGTATGACTTATGGACTGGCCATCTTTATTGTCGTGTGACGGATAGATCGTAAATGCTACGATTATGGTATAGAGACTCGAGCATTTACAAAACTGGACGAATCATGGACATGACTTGGTCAGTGTGGGAAACATTGGGGGAGGACAGTCGCTAGTGCGTATGGAAATCCAAACAGGTAAACCATAGTCTCCGGATGGAACTATGGCAATTTATATTTGCAGATGCCCTCTGACGTCTTGGACATTACGGACGGATACAGATGCTAGATGCCAGTTACGTACATGTAGCCCAAATCCCACCCATGCGCATGAAAGTTGTCCTCTAAACTGTACATTAGACGGTTAGAATCCCCTTGCATATTTGTGTCTAGGTTAGTCTTTTGTATATTATTTTATTATTTTGATAGTTCACATTAGCATGTTCTTCCTGTATCTTGCTACGTCCCTCTGAGGACCTAGTTATTTCCCAGGTGTGTGTTCATGTCTTCCGCAGGTATTCTAGCCGGGATCGTGGTCTTCTTCATTTATTCGAAGATGACGTGACTTGGTTCCTCCTTGCTACTTCCACTTAGCCCTTTTATATATCATGTACTTCTTCCTTTTTATTTTGGTTGGTAGTGGATGTGTCTTCACCCAATATATTGTACCAAGACAATTTATTATATGATATCTTTTATTCTTTTATTTTGTGGATGAGATTGGTTAGTTGTGGTTTAATGCATTTTACAGCTTATGTGTACATACAAGGCCCTGTACTTCGTATGTATATAGCTGGCATGTCTACGTACTTAGTCCTACGTATTTTGGGACTGGAGCGTTACAATTCTTGTACCCAACAGTGGCCTCTTTGCCATTTGAAGCATAGGGAATGGACGTCATTGGCCCAATCACCCCGCCGTCGTCTAGAGGACACCGGTTTATACTTGCATCATCGACTACTTCTCCAAGTGGACGGAAGCTGTTCTACTAGCAGAGGTAAAGACATCAAACGTGATCAGTTTCATAAAACATCACGTCATTTACCATTTTGGACTGCCCCGGAGGATCATTCATGACAACGATCCACAGTTCGCAAGCCATGCCTTCTATAGATTCTGTGATAAGAATCGGATTCAGAATATGGCTTTAACAACATACAACCCATCGGCTAATGGTCTAGCTGAAGCTTTTAAAAAGACCATAATCAAGCTTCTCAAAAAGTTTGTGTCTTCAAACAAGTACGACTGGAACGAGAAGCTCGATGATTGCTTATGGGCGTATCGTACTACCATTCGGACGGCTACAGGAAATACACCGTTCTCTCTGGTGTACGGGAGCGAGGCAGTTCTCCTGTTAGAGACCCAGATCCCTTTGTTTCGTATGGCACTTACTTACCGATTGACGTCGGACGATAATTACCGCCGACGGTTACAAGAATTGGAAGCCTTAGACGAGAAGCGTTTACAAGCTCAACAATGCATCAAGCACGCATCTCTCGGGCCTTCAATAAGAAAGTCAAGCAGAGGACATTCCAAGTAGGCGATCTTGTCTTGGCCGTTCGCAGACCGATGGTCATAACTCACAAAACCGTCGGCAAATTATAGTCCAAATAGGAGGGTCCATTCATGATCGAAATCGTATTCTCCAACGGCGCATACCGGCTCGCAAAACAGAATGGAGACTTGCTCATGATGCCCATAAATAGTAAGTTCCTGAAGAAATACTATGTCTAAGAACATGCTGGTACTTCCTCAAACCACCAAATCTCCCAGATTGTCGAGTTATGTACACCAAGTACCTCTAAACTCACATTCTATTAGCTCTGAGTGGGTTCATATTGCATCCCCCTGGGTGACAAGTCATGTATACTTAAAATATCTCTGAACTTCCACCCTGATGATTCACTCTGCCGGAGTTTACCAGGCTTATTGCCATCTCTGAGCAAACTTTCTGGTCCTGATTATCGTGTGTCACGTCCATATTATCTCTGATACCGATAGTCTCTCGACTTAACACATGTACCCAACCCGGGATAAAATTACGGTGTTAAGACCACAGAACCTATCACGTTTATATTACCTCTGTTGGGTTTTGTCTCAAATCTATTACTGGCACCACCAGTACGCAGAAGAGTAATAGGTCCACCAAAAATTATTCATGATTATCGTGTGTCACGTCCATATTACCTCTGATTCCGAAAGTCTCTTGACTTACCACCTGAACCCGACCCGGGATAAAATTACGGTGTTAAGACCACAAAACCTATCACGTCCATATTACCTCTGTTGGGTTTTGTCTCAAATCTATTACTCGCACTACCAGTGCGCAGAAGAGTAATAGGTCCACCAAAAATTATTCATGATTATCGTGTGTCACGTCCATATTACCTTTGATATCGATAGTCTCCAAACTTAACACTTGTACCCAACCTAGGATAAAATCACAGTGTTAAGGCCACAGAACCTATCACGTCCATATTACCTCTGTTGGATTTTGTTTCAAATATATTACTCGTACCACCAGTGCGCAAAAGGGTAAGAGATCTACCAAAAAAATTATTCCTGATTATCGTGTGTCACGTCCATATTACATCCGATACCGATGGTCTCTTGACTTAACACCTGAACCCGACCCAGGATAAAATATAACACCCACTTTTCTAAAATGAGGGTAATTTTGAAATTTTGTAATTATAATCATTTAATAATGATATTTAAACCATGTTATGATTTTTGATAATTTTTAATTATTTTAAAACTATTTAAAATATTGAATTGTGATTTTGATGGTTAACTAGTGTAACCCTAGAGACTGCATCACCTAGAGACTAACCATGACCATGGGGACCTAACCTTGTGATTAGGATGACAAATTGTGACTTTTAGCCTAAGGGTATTTTGGTCATTTTGACTTATTAATGAAAATAAATTTTGATTAATTAGTATTGTGCTAATTGAATTGTTAAAGACTAACCTAGTTTTGACTAAACCTAGATGTTAATGATGCTCATGGAGGTTTAGTTATAAGGTTAGAGACTTAATGGTTAAGTTAGATTAACAATATCTAGATATTTTATAGTAGGATATTTACCCCTTAGGATATTGATGAAAAAGAAAGCCTTATGACTAGTTGAACCAATAGGAAGGCTTAGAATTGGGTGGACAACTCCTAGCCAATAATCTACATAAAAAACTAACCCTAATTCATCTAAAGACCAGCCATCAAGTGCCCCTCCCTTCCTATAAAGAATCCTTAAGAAAATCCTTGCCTATTTTTTACCTCTATATAGAACCCTAAGTGTTCTTCTCCAAATTAGAGAGCTTCCCTCTTTGATTTGATTTCCTTTCCCTCACATTCCTCCATCCAAACCTCTCCTAATCCATCCCACACCATCAAGGAAGGATTCTATCCAAAAATTTGGACAAGGTACAAAGGGAGGTGTCCTTTTGGATAGATCTTCGTATCGGAGCCGTGTCCTAAAGATTTTTATTGGAATTCCACTCCCAATAGGTAAAACCTATCCTCTAACTTGATTTCCTTTGTACATTAATTAGTTTTGAATCCAAAGGATCCACCCCCATGCATGTGTCCCCTTTAGATTCAATGTTGAGACCATTTGAAGTCCATTTGAGGATATTATAGGTGTGTCTTGTGTCCTACTTGATAGATTCCAAATTAGGACACCCCATGTATATGTATGCATGATAATAGTTTAAATAGATATTTAAATTTGGTTTTAGAATGGTTAGAGAGTGGATTGATCTTAGTTAGGATGGTTAGAATGAGTTTCATTTGGATACCTATGTTGGTATCCAAGTATCTTGGCCAACCCAAATCCGTCATAATTTTTATCCACGTTTTTATTAACCAAAACAATTTAGAAATATCATAACTTTTAGCTTAGAACTCCGATTTATCTCCCATTTTTTTAAAACAACCATATCGAAGTTAGCTTTCCAAATATATATTTTAATAAGCCAAATTCATTTTGAAACTTTCTGTAAAATTATTTGAGTGTCAGTTGTACAAAAGACGAATGCGTTTCAGTGTTTTTGCGATTCCGGGAGCTTCCGGACACGAAAATGCGATCCATTTAAAGTTTCACAAAGCTAACACAAAGGGCTACGACATACTTTAATCCTAGAATTTAGTGAAGGCCCAATTGATACAGTATTGGTTTTAAGTAGAAGAGTGACTATATGATATATGCATTTTGTGTAACCTATGAGCCTATGTAGTATAGATATTAAATGAATATAGAGTATGTAATTCATGATATATTAGATGAATAAAATGATATATATATATGATATATATCCTCTTTACATTAATGTATATATATGGTTGAATGCAAGCATGCAAGATAATGTATTGTATCCATATATGATGTATTCAACTTAAAGATAATGTAATATATAATGCTAGCATGTATGGTAATGTAGAGTATATGATGCGAGCATGAATGAATAGAGAAAATACATGTATATAGGTAATATAGAATGTAATATATGAAAGAAATGAATGATAATATATAACATGATATGTAAGGTAATGCAAGGTATGAAATATATGATGTGTGCATGTTTGTATGCCTCTATGTTAATGTATGAAATGATATGTAATGTATGCATATGTATAAAACATGTAGGTAATGCATAGATGCATGAATGAAATGTATGTATGCAATATGTTAATATAAATACAAGTATCTAATATGCATGAATGTAAGTATAATGTAATGCAAGTATACATGTATGTATCATGTAAGGTAATATACATGATATGTATGTATGCATGTATACAATGTAAGTATGTATGTATGCATTTCTATAAACTTAGTTAACCTATAATCTTTTACACACATGTATTCGTACACCCTTTGACAACATGTATCACATGTCACATACACCTAACTATCACTAAATTTTAGAACATTAACACAAATCCTTTCACACACATGCCAAACACACACATACTCACTTACTCTTTTACCTCTCTTTCTCTCTCTCTCTCTCTCTCTCTCTCTATATATATATATATATATATATATATATATATATATATATATATATATATATATATATATATATATGTGTGTGTGTGTGTGTGCCTATATATATAGCTTTCCTATATATAGCTATGTATATGAATATGTGAATAATATATATACATTATATGACTAAGTTTGTGTGCCTTGTTAGCTTATAGTTTAGTTTTGTGCTTGGTTTAGCAAGTGACTTAGGCTATGAGTTAGTAGCTATCTTGGATACTTGATTTGTATATACTTAGTTTGTTTAGACCTAGAATTGACTAACCAAGACTAGTTGACCATTGTAGACCCAACCCTAGCTAGTTGACCACAGATGACTAGAGTTGACCTAGTTTGACTTTATAGTTGATCAAGAGTTGACTTTGACCTAGATTGACTTAGAATCATGTAGATTGTATTATAATTTCAATTACCATATAAATTGAACTCTTTATAACCTGTGTTGCTATAACTAGGACTCTGTGACTCCAGTTGGCCATCTTTTCATATCAGCTGTTCAGGGTATCAGGCGAGTACATTTTCTGACCGTTTCATACTTGCTAGGATTTATATTCTTGCTCTAGATAACTTTATTTGATGCTGACACATTAGTAGCACGGATTGGTACTATATGAATCTTTTCATGAGATGTTATCCCCCTCGGGAGCATCGGATAATGCATGTATTGTGCGTTTTATGAATCATTACGTATCTCTATGCTTTCACTAATTCACGAATCGCTTGTGACATATGTACTCTCATGTTCACAGAGCCATCATGAATTACCTTCACGTATCACTCATTTTATGAGTCATGTGAAGTTTCACGAATCTTAACATAACTTGAACAGATCCTTGTGTATTGATTGGAGATGGGGGAGTAGAAATAGGCATGTGAATAATATCCAAGTAGCTGTAGTTATGAATCACTCTTAGCTGTAGTGATGAATCTCCTATGCCATTCACATGTTTATATTTTACTCTGACTCACTAGTCACTGCTAGTTCTCTATTTATAGTAGATATTTCCTTACAGTTATCTCCTTTACTTCATATATCTTCTTTTCAGCGTTTCATGTATCTTACTCTATTGCATTCTTTATTTTTCCTAACTTGATATGAACTGCGTGAGATGTATTGTGCTCGTTCATGTCCTGACTGGACCAGTTGAAAATATTACAGGTAACATAGAGATTCACATCTAGCGTAGAGGACCAGTAGAGCTTGGAGTAGATTGCTAGTTTATGGTTTAGTTTTCTCTGTGGGAACTTGTATTGTAATAAGTGGAGATTTGAGTTGTATTATGTTTTGTTATTGTGTCGTTTAGACACTTAGACTTATTTCCCCTTTTGTTTGTATCTTCCTTTGAGATTTTCATATCTTTGATATCGTGCTATTTCTGTCTTAGTTGTGATTGAGACTGTATTATGTATTGTCACCTCCACTCGGAGTGTATATACTGTACAGGTACCTTATATTGTTAGATGTTGTGACCTAGGACAGCGTCCTACCGTCGATACTATGGCGTAGGCTGGACGTACCCACTTCTCGTGCCCTTTCTCTAGGGTGCGGATCGTGACATAAAATCGTGGTGTTAAGACCACAGAACCTATCACGTCCATATTACCTCTGTTAGGTTTTGTTTCAAACATTATAACACCCAGTTTTCCAGATGAGGGTATTTTTGAAATTTTATAATTATAATTATTATTTATTGATAATTATTTTATATTATGATTTTTGGTGATTTTTAATCATTTTTAAACTATTTATAATTATGACTTGTGATTTTGAAATTTTACTATTGTTTGGTTTTAATTTTGAGGAATTTGTCACCCCCCAGTTTTCAGGAACAGGAGTAATTTTGTCATTTTGTATTTTTGAAATATTTTTGAAATTTATTTTATTATTTATGATATTGTTTTGGGTTTATTTGAGTCGGGTTCGAATTTCAGCTCAATCCGACTTGAAACGGGGACCCGGGGTAGTGTTGACTCTAGTGGGACCCACACATTATTTAGCCATGGCCCACATGATAGAAATATTTTAGTTAGAGGTTAGACTAATTATTATGGATAAGGTTAGTGTGATTAGAGACTTTAGAATGACTAATTTAGTTCCAACCAATTAGCCCTTTCCTAATACTAATAGAATAGGTTAGCGGGGACATTTTGGACCTTACCATAATAGGACAAATAGACACCATATGGCCGGCCACCTCTAGAGGGGATAGGCACAAGCCCTTTGATAATTTCTATTCCTTTCCATCTCATTTTCTCTCTCTTGTTCTTCCCAAATTTCTAGAGAGAAATCCTTACCATTTTCTCCACCAAATCCTTCCATTCTTCCACCCAACCTTCTTCTTTCCTTCTCTACTCAAGCCAAGGAGGAAACTAGCCAAGTTTGGGAGCATTCGGAGCTCGTTCGTGTCCTATTGGAATCTCTACGTGTCGGTATCGTGTCGGAAAGCTTTTCCTTCGATTTGATCTACCGGGAGGTATAAATCCCTTCTCATTTTCATTTCCTCATACATATAGGTCTATTTTGAACCCATAGGAATGACCCCCATGGTTTTGTGTCCATTCGTGTCCATTTCGTGTCCATTTAGACACTTGTAGAGGTGTTCTATGTGTAGGATCGTGTCCTAATGGGAAAATCCCTATTGGACACTTGTTTTTATATATATATTTTGTGTGAATATTGTTTTAGATATTAAATCTCAGATTTGTGTTGATTAGATATGTGTTCTTCATGTATCATATGGTGTCATATTTATTTATCTATGTATTGTGTATATATATATGGTTATATATATATATATTAAGGACTCTATATATATATATATATATATATATATTTTAAGGACTCTATATATATATATATATATATATATATATATATATATATATATATATATATATATATATATATGTAAATATATTGTGACTTATTTGTATGTATATATAATAGTGGGTTAATGGTATTCATTTGTGTTCATGAATGGGGGTGTGGATTTCGGCCAAGGAGTTTAGAATGTGTGTTGTGAGAAGAATTGGTGTGTAGATGTGTGTGGGTAGAAGGATGTTTGAGAGTTGGTTGTGTAAGAGTGTTAGAATGGAAGGTGGTTGAGGGAATGTTTGTGAGAAAGTTTGAGACGGGAATGATGTGAGATTGGTGGTGTAGTGAGTGGTGTTAGAGGGGGGGAACCTACCCATGTTGATGCTGCAAACAGCAGCTACAACAGGGCATAACAGCCCCTTAAACACCATGTAGCTGTCCCCTTCTTGATGTCCTAAAACCTGTCCTATTGCATACATTTCAGCCCCTAGATGACAGCTCCTAGACACCATATGGCTGCTCCTAAATAAGTCCTTAATAACCTATATGGTAGTCCTAAAACTGTCCCAAAATAGGCTCTTAAACCCAGCCTATTACCTGTCCAATTGCACAGCCCATAGCTGCCCATTCATTTCATCAAAACAGCTCTATACACAGCCATATTTCAGTCCCCATAGCCACTAATTTTAGTCCCAAAGGCAACCTTATTAGCAGCCCTTAACCTGCCCTTTGTTCAGCCTCAGAGCTATCCCTAACCAGCCTTATATGGCAACCAAGAGCAGTCCACAACAGTGCCTCAAACCACAGCCAAATGTTGTCCCCCTTGCCATAAATTCTAGCCCCCAAACACCCTCTAAAGTAGTTCCATTTAGAGCCCCAATCCAGGCCTTTACAGCCACCCTTAACCATGCCTAATGGCTGTTCCCATTCCCCCCTTTGACACACCATCTTAGCAGCCTCTAACCACCCTATATCACCCCTACAAATCAGCCCATATATGCCCCCATATGGCTGTCCCTATAGCTCCCAATTTCAGTCCATTAGCACCCTATAGGACTGTCCCCAACTGTCCAAAACCCAGTCCAACTTCAGTCCCTCTTGGCCATCCCAAAACAGTCCTTGAACCATCCAAATTCCTGCCCCCTAAACCCAGCTAATAGCTGTCCAGATATCAGTCCTAAACCATCTCAAAACCTGTCCTAAAAACCCCTCTAATCCAGCCTAGTAGTAGCCCATATGTTGTCCTAAAAATCAGCCTTGTGTGTGTGTGTGTGTTGGTGGCCTATGTGTGTGTGTGTTTATGTGAGTTTGTGAGTTTGTGTGTATGTGAGCCTATAGGAGTTAGTTAGGAACCTATTGGTGTTAGCCTATATATGTATTTGTGTGAACCTATAGGAAGCCTATATGAGTGTGGTATCATGAGTGTTGTGTGTGAGTGAGCTTAGTTAGAGTGTGTGTGAGTGTTAGTTAAATGGTGAGAGTAGTGTATGATATTGGTAAGGTAATGGGTAAATGATTAACATGTGTCATAAGATGATCTAGATGACCTAGATACTAGAATTTCTTGGTAGGTAATGTTAGTATAGGATAGTATCTAGCTATCCTAGGAAACCTAGGCTAGTATTCCTAGGTTAGAGTGTTATGTGCAAGGTATCGGGATTACCTTGGTAAGAGTAATGTAGGTTTTACCTAGAACTAAGGTATTGGAGTTTAGAGTATAAGATATGGTTAGAACTTAGTTCCATGGGTTGGTAATGATCAAATATAGTGCTCCTAGACTAGTTTTGACGTCGATTGACCATTTTGACCAAAAGTCAACAAAAGTCAACCGAGAGTCAAACTTAGCCTTTAAGCGACTAGATTTGACCGAAACCAAACCAGAGTTGACCAGTTGACTGAAAGTCAACAGTTGGTCAACATGTGACTTGTTTGACCTAGGGTTGACCCAGGGTTGACTCAGTATTGACCAGAGTTGACTTTTTGACCAAAAGTTAACTGTAAGTCATCCTTTGACCCCGTTTGACCTAGTTGACTTGGATTGATTTCCTGTGACCTTGTTTGACCTTGGTTGTCCTAGTGTGACCCAGTTTGGCTCTATACGACCTAGTATGAACCAGTATGACCTAGTATGACTTAGTTTGACCTAGATTGACCTAGATTCATTTAGAATGTATTGAATTGCATCTTATTATCATTTTAGACTCATAGTGACTTGTGCTATTCTATAGGAGACAGACACCACTCCTCAGACAGTAGATATTCTTCAGATACTCAGGATACAGGCGAGTACATTTTCTGACTGTTTCATACTTGCTAGAACGTCTATTCTTGCCATAGATTAATTTACTTGATGCTGACACGTTGGTAACAGGGATTGGTACTATATGGATCTTCTTTTACGATGTTATCTCCTTGTGTTGACTAAATACATATTGTAATATTTGTTTCACTAACATATTGTATTTATTGAATACCCTTATCATTGTACACTCATTGTGCATATTGTACTCTCATTATCACATTGAGCTCTATTGTACAAGCCATTGTACAAGCCATTGTATAAGGTAACGTAACTGAATTGGATCTTTGTGTATTGGTTGGGGAGGGAGAGTGGAAATGGTTATGTGATCAATCCTATTATATAAGAAATTGTATATGTCCATTGTACACCCACGTACAAAGGAGTCCCATTTTATTGTACAACCTAACCCGTTTACATAACCATATTGTACTCTAAATCACATATTGCTTACAGTTCTTACTTATCATATATAGATATTTCTTATTATCATATCTTCTGTTTTTTATATACATCTTCTTTCAGCGTTTCATGTATCTTACTCTATTGTACGTTATATTTTCTAACCTGTTATGATCTGCGTGAGATGTTTTGTGCTCGCTTCCGTCCTGACTGGACCTGTTGAAAATTTTACAGAGGATGATGAGGAACCCTGCACCCCTTACTTTGGAGCTTGCCTAGATGACACTCGCGACCTGGACCCCTGGAGAGGTTCAGGCAGCTGCTGAGGATGATACCCCTTGCTTAGTATAGATAGCTTAGACTCTTACTTGTCTTTCTTATTGATACATTATTGTATATAATGGGAGCTATTTTTTTTATGTTTGTGGAGATGTATCATAGACACTTAGTTTTTATTTGGATTGTACCTCTATAGATTCCTTCTGTTCATATCTATCTATCTTTACCGTATACCACCTTAGATGTGATTGAGACTGTATTACTATGTCACCTCCATTCGGATTGTATATACTGTACAGGTACCTTATATATTGTTCGATGATTGACCTAAGACAGCGTTCTACCGCCGACACTGCGGCGTAGGCTGGACGCTGTTACGTACTCGTACCCTTACGGTGGGTGCGGGTCGTGACACGTTTTTAGTGGTGGCCCATGCAGGTCGAGTTTATGTAGTGGTATTCGAACTAGAGTATCACTACAGCCTGTAGTAGGATTAGGATATTTTGAAGGTACTCAATCACATTAGGAAAAACTCCTTATCATATCCCTTTTATCTAAATTTGCTGCTTGTTGTTTCCCTTGAATATAAACTGTCCTCCTTTGAATTTTCGCTTCATTCTCAGAAATTGTTTCTTGTTTTGATCTATCTTCATGATGGTTATGGAGACATGATCTCATCGTTTCGGTTCGGGGGATACTATCGAGAGGCTGGCCACCTCTCGTCCTGTTCATCAGGGCCTCGAGACCGCAGCTCCTGTTGTGCCGACTCATATTGGCATTTCTGCTACATTGGAGGTGCACCTCTGTCTGTACAGAGACTTTTTCCCGTCATTTTTGATTTCTCTCAGCAGCAGCGGTTCATGCAGCATCAGCAGCAGACCAGGGAAAACCAGCAGGACGAGCTATCGTCAAGACAGTCGAGGATGCACAGACCATTAGAGATCTTGCTGCAAGTTCCGTTCTTCTCTGTTCCATTTCCGCAATTGTCTTTTATAACTACCTTGAAATCCGACTCCATCTGTTCCTTGTTGATTGATTAATTTTGTAATATTGCCCTTTTGTTATGTTTGTTTTTCTTCTAAGGAAATCATATGGGCTAGGTCACCTCAGTTATGGGATCTAGAATCTTCGATAGTCATGTTAGCTGGCATGGTGAGGACATATAGTCAGATTTTGGGACGTATTTCTCGGGCGTAGGAATTTAAGGTTTTTGCCGTCGCATGCGGCAATACAGAAATTTTAAATACCATGAACTTAGATGTATGTACCTTAGTCAAGGACTCTGTGATTATCGTAGTCTTGCTTACTAGTATGACGAGGATTTGAAGCACCATGATTTTGGATAGACGCATATGATTATCAGATTGTACCTTAAAAGTTTTTGAACATGTTTTCTCTACTTTTGTTTCAGTCATTCTAAAAAAAAAGAATTATTGTTTGTTTTGTTTTGTTTTGTTTTGTTTTGATTCTCATTATTTAACTTAGGAGTAGGGATATTTTAGTTTGTAGAACTTATTCATAGGTAGATCTTCATAGTGTAATGATATGATAACTTGTAGAGTGTCTGTACCCTAGAGGTGATAGTTAGCATCGGTGTTAGAATAGTAACCCATTGTAGATAATTCTCCTGTTATCTATAATACCAACCAGTTACATATAGGATGTTAGTATGCCTTACATCCTTGATGATTATTATTACTTTTCCTTACCTTTTCCAGTGAGGCACCCATGACCAGAGCCTGTCCATGAGTATAGCTGTAGTTTCACCTAAGACTAAGAGGTCTATATATATAGATGTATACTTAGGATATATATATGTGATGGGTTATTGTTCTTGAGCATATATATACGTGGTATTTGGGATTGGTGTGCTTAGCTTGTGGGTATTTAGTTATGGGTGACTTGATAGGATTTGGAAGGTTAAGAGTTAGTCTATTATAGAGTTTCTCTTTTGCTAAATTCTAGTTGCCAACACCAAGATAGCTAGCATAGGTAAAACCTTAAAAAGTTGACCAGTTGATGACCAAGTACTTGGATGTTGAGAAATTGACTAGTGGTTGACCCTTGACTATGTTTGACCTAAAAGGGGGTGCGATCATCTTAATTTCTAGGACAAAATTTTTATAAGGTGGGTAGGATTGTAACACCCAGTTTTCCAGATAAGGGTATTTTTGAAATTTTGTAATTATAATTATTATTTATTGATAATTATTTCATATTATGATTTTTGGTGATTTTTAATCATTTTTAAACTATTTATAATTATGACTTGTGATTTTGACATTTTACTATTGTTTGGTTTTAATTTCGAGGAATTTGTCACCCCTCAGTTTTCAGGAACAGGGATATTTTTGTCATTTTGTATTTTTGAAATATTTTTGAAATTTATTTTATTATTTATGATATTATTTTGGATTACTTGAGTCGGGTTCGAATTTCAGCTCAATCCGACTTGAAACGGGAACCCGGGGTAGTGTTGACTCTAGTAGGACCCACACATTAGTTAACCATGGCCCACATGATAGAAATATTTTAGTTAGAGGTTAGACTAATTATTATGGATAAGGTTAGTGTGATTAGAGACTTTAGAATGACTAATTTAGCCCCAACCAATTAGCCCTTTCCTAATACTAATAGAATAGGTTAGTGGAGGCATTTTGGACCTTAACATAATAGGACAAATAGACACCATATGGCCGGCCACCTCTAGAGGGGATAGGCACAAGCCCTTTGATAATTTCTATTCCTTTCCATCTCATTTTCTCTCTCTTGTTCTTCCCCAAATTTCTAGAGAGCAATCCCTACCATTTTCTCCACCAAATCCTTCCATTCTTCCACCCAACCTTCTTCTTTCCTTCTCTACTCAAGCCAAGGAGGAAACTAGCCAAGTTTGGGAGCATTCGGAGCTCGTTCGTGTCCTATTGGAATCTCTGCGTGTCGGTATCGTGTCGGAAAGCTTTTCCTTCGATTCGATCTACCGGGAGGTATAAATCCCTTCTCCTTTTCATTTTCTCATGCATATAGGTCTATTTTGAACCCATAGGAATGACCCCCATGGTTTTGTGTCCATTCGTGTCCATTTCGTGTCCATTTGGACACTTGTAGAGGTGTTCTATGTGTAGGATCGTGTCCTAATGGGAAAATCCCTATTGGACACTTGTTTTTTATATATATATGTTGTGTGAATATTGTTTTAGATATTAAATCTCAGATTTGTGTTGATTAGATATGTGTTCTTCATGTATCATATGGTGTCATATTTATTTATCTATGTATTGTGTATATATATATATGGTTATATATATATATATATATATATATATATATATATATATATATATATATATTAAGGACTATATATATATATATATATATATAGTCCTTAATATATATATATATATATATATATATATATATATATATATATATATATATATTGTGATTATTTGTATGTATATATAATAGTGGGTTAATGGTATTCATTTGTGTTCATGAATGGGGGTATGGATTTCGGCCAAGGAGTTTAGAATGTGTGTTGTGAGAAGAATTGGTGTATAGATGTGTGTGGGTAGAAGGATGTTTGAGAGTTGGTTGTGTAAGAGTGTTAGAATGGAAGGTGGTTGAGGGAACGTTTGTGAGAAAGTTTGAGAGGGAAATGATGTGAGATTGGTGGTGTAGTGAGTGGTGTTAGAGGGGGAAACCTACCCATGTTGCTGCTGCAAACTGCAGCCACAACAGGGCATAACAGCCCCTTAAACACCATGTAGCTATCCCCTTCTTGATGTCCTAAAACCTGTCCCATTGCATACATTTCAGCCCCTAGATGACAGCTCCTAGAGACCATATGGCTGCTCCTAAATCAGTCCTTAATAACCTATATAACAGTCCTAAAACTGTCCCAAAATAGGCCCTTAAACCCAGCCTATTACCTGTCCAATTGCACAGCCCATAGCTGCCCATTCAGTCCATCAAAACAGCTCTATACACAGCCATATTTCAGTCCCCATAGCCACTAATTTTAGTCCCAAAGGCAACCTTATTAGTAGCCCTTAACCTGCCCTTTGCTCAGCCTTAGAGCTGTCCCTAAACAGCCTTATATGGCAACCAAGAGCAGTCCACAACAGTTCCTATAACCACAGCCAAATGCTGTCCCCCTTGCCATAAATTCCAGCCCCCAAACACCCTCTAAAACAGTTCCATTTAGAGACCCAATCCAGGCCTTAACAGCCACCCTTAACCATGCCTAATGGCTGTCCCCATTCCCCCCTTTGACACACCACCTTAGCAGCCTCTAACCACCCTATATCACCCCTACAAATCAGCCCATATATGCCCCCATATGGCAGTCCCTATAGCTCCCAATTTCAGTCCATTAGCACCCTATAGGACTGTCTCCAACTGTCCAAAACCCAGTCCAACTTCAGTCCCTCTTGGCCATCCTAAAACAGTCCTTGAACCACCCAAATTCTAGCCCCCTAAACCCAGCTAATAGCTGTCCAGATATCAGTCCTAAACCATCTCAAAACTTGTCCTAAAAACCCCTCCAATCTAGCCTAATAGTAGCCCATATGTTGTCCTAAAAATCAGCCTTGTGTGTGTGTATTGGTGGCCTATGTGTGTGTGTGTGTATATGAGTTTGTGAGTTTGTATGTGTATGACCTATAGGAGTTAGTTAAGAACCAATAGGTGTTAGCCTATATATGTATTTGTGTGAACCTATAGGAAGCCTATATGAGTGTGGTATCATGAGTGTTGTGTGTGAGTGAGCTTAGTTAGAGTGTGTGTGAGTGTTAGTTAAATGGTGAGAGTGGTGTATGATATTGTTAAGGTAATGGATAAATGATTAACATGTGTCATAAGATGACCTAGATACTAGGATTTCTTGGTAGGTAATGTTAGTATAGGATAGTATCTAGCTATCCTAGGAAACCTAGGCTAGTATTCCTAGGTTAGAGTGGTATGTGCAAGGTATCGGGATTACCTTGGTAAGGGTAATGTAGGTTTTACCTAGAACTAAGGTATTGGAGTTTAGAGTCTAAGATATGGTTAGAACTTAGTTCCCTTGGTTGGTAATGATCAATTGTAGTGCTCCTAGACTAGTTTTGACGTCGGTTGACCATTTTGACCAAAAGTCAACAAAAGTCAACCGAGAGTCAAACTTAGCCTTTAAGCGACTAGATTTGACCGAAACCAAACCAGAGTTGACCAGTTGACTGAAAGTCAACAGTTGGTCAACATGTGACTTGTTTGACCTAGGGTTGACCCAGGGTTGACTCAGTATTGACCAGAGTTGACTTTTTGACCAAAAGTCAACTGTAAGTCAACCTTTGACCCCGTTTGACCTAGTTGACTTGGATTGATTTCCTGTGACCTTGTTTGACCTTGGTTGTCCTAGTGTGACCCAGTTTGGCTCAGTACGACCTAGTATGAACCAGTATAAACTAGTATGACTCAGTTTGACCTAGATTGACCTAGATTCATTTAGAATGCATTGAATTGCATCTTATTATCATTTTAGACTCATAGTGACTTGTGCTATTCTATAGGGGACAGACACCACTCCTCGGACAGTAGATATTCTTCAGATACTCAGGATACAGACGAGTACATTCTCTGACCATTTTATACTTGCTAGAACGTCTATTCTTGCCATAGATTAATTTACTTGATGTTGACACGTTGGTAACACAGATTGGTACTATATGGATCTTCTTTTGTGATGTTATCTCCTTGTGTTCACTAAATACATATTGTGATGTGCGTTTCACTAACATATTATATTTATTGAATACCCTTATCATTGTACACTCATTGTGCATATTGTACTCTCATTATCATATTGAGCTCTATTGTACAAGCCATTGTACAAGCTATTGTATAAGGTAACGTAACTGAATTGGATCCTTGTGTATTGATTGGGGAGAGAGAGTAGAAATGGTTATGTGATCAATCCTATTGTATTTGTCTATTGTACACCCACGTACAAAGGAGTCCCATTTTATTGTACAACCTAACCCGTTTATATAACCATATTGTACTCTAAATCACATATTGCTTACAGTTCTTACTTATCATATATAGATGTTTCCTATTATCATATCCTTCTATTTTTCATATACATCTTCTTTCAGCATTTCATGTATCTTACTCTACTGTACGTTATATTTTCTAACCTGTTATTATCTACGTGAGATATTTTGTGCTCACTCCCGTCCTGACTGGACCTGTTGAAAATTTTACAGAGGATGATGAGGAACACTACACCCCTTACTTTGGAGCTTGCCTAGATGACACTCGCGACCTGGACCCCTGGGGAGGTTCAGGCAGCTGTTGAGGATGATACCCCTTGCTTAGTATAGATAGCTTAGACTCTTACTTGTCTTTCTTATTGATACATTATTGTATATAATGGGAGTTGTTTCTTTTAGATGTTTGTGGAGATGTATCATAGACACTTAGTTTTTATCTGGATTGTACCTCTGTGGATTCCTTCTGTTCATATCTATCTATCTTTACCGTATTCCATCTTAGATGTGATTGAGACTGTATTACTATGTCACCTCCATTCGGAGTGTATATACTGTGCAGGTACCTTATATATTGTTAGATGATTGACCTAGGACAGCGTTCTACCGCCGACACTGCGACGTAGGCTGGGCGCTGTTACGTACTCGTACCCTCACGGTGGGTGCGGGTCGTGACAAACATACTACCCGCACTATCAGTGCGCAAAAGGGTAATAGGCCCACAAAATTGTTTCAAATTTATTACCAGCACTACCAGTGCGCAAAAGGGTAATAGGTCCACAAATTTTATTCAAATCTATTGCTCGCATTTCCAGATGCACAAAAGGGCAATAGGTCCCAAAAAAGTCCCCCAGGGGGATGTCCTTTATCAAATCACAAATGCTGTATTAGGCCCTCTAGTACAAGTACCACAGATACCACAAACAAAGAATGGAGTGAATGTATTCTTTTTATTCAAAATCAATTACATTCGTAGGACTACATCTCCAGCAAAAAAATCACTGATTCGTCACAAGAATGAGCAAACCAAAAAGTTCTTCATCTCTTCATCTGGACAGGAAAAAAAGGATTACATTGATGTCCTGAAGAAGCAAAACACAAACTACAGCTAAAGACAGACAGAAACACCAAGACAAAATACGAATATTTATTTTTTATACTCCGGGAAACATCAATTACATGGCAACCCATGGATCCTTACAGTCAAGGATTATAGTTGTGTTAAGGCGTATACCATTTCCTCAGCCATTTCGGATAAGAAGGATCTATTTGATTAAAGTCCTCGGCGGGGGAAGGAGGGTCAGAACTTCCAGTGCTGCTACCTTCAGACTTGGGCTCCTCCTTCACAACAACTTCAATCTTGGGAGTAATTCCCTCCCTGATGGTCGCTAGCTCTTCTTTTACCTCAACTTTTGGTATCACCTCCTCCTTAACAAACGACGACCCTTGTTTGATGAGAGGAGGCAGCATCTCCTCCTTTACAATGGTCTCAGCCTTCGGCATAGATGCTGCAAAAATCAAAGAAAGAAGATAGTCACAAGAAAATAAAGCGAATGGGCTCCTTTATTAGCTATGCGGCCCAGTCAGACAAACCCTATACAGTATTGTTCTAAGGAGCATATGCGGTTTAAAATCAGGTGAGGCATATGCGGCCTAGTCAAGCAGAGCCTATGCGGCCCGCTTATGAGGGGTGCGTATGCAGCTTAAAACAGGAGATGCATATACGGCCTAGTCAGGCAGAGATCATGCGGCCCGGTTATGAAGAGAGCACATGTGGCTCGGTCGCCCATGAAGATCAGTCATGTGGAATCCATGCGATTTAGTCATGTGATACTTATGCGTCTCAATTCATGCGACCCCATCACACAGAATGCATGTGTGAGACGGGGAGTGCACCGACTATGCACAAAAGGCGTTGCAGCCAAAGCATAGCAGTGATATGTGAAAGGCCCACACATAAAGCATGCGACATGGCCATTTGAGTTCAAAATGCTCATTCGTCCACCATCCTTACCGTAGATAGGAGGCTATACGTCGGGATGAACAGAGAATGGGTCTGCAGCTATCGGTGGTGTGGCAAGCCCCTTTCCTTTGTTAGCAGCGCCGGTCGACTTAGAAGCTTTGGGGGCCATAGCTAAACTGGAGCAAAAAAGAACATTGGAAGAGTAGAGGCCGAAAAAAGAAGAAGACGAAAGAAAGTAATAGGAGTTCTCTTGCTGCCGTACGGCCTACATATTTATAGGCTATGGATAGGTGTCGCTTCGGTTATCGTGCCATTAAAAGATAATGATGGCCCTCGTGATTCTATCATTTATAAATCGTCACAGTAACCGAAAAGATAGCACCAAATCCAAAATCAAATTAGAGCATTAAAATGCATTAATACAGCAGTAACAGCTGGACAGAGTCTCTCTATGGCTCAAAATTTCCCTGCGGAGCGAGATATCCCTGCGGCTTGAAACTTCCCTGCGGCCTGAAAACTTTCCGGTGGCTTGACGTTTCTTCTCCATGCTTCTTATTCAAAGTATTCAAAATTTGTAATTTGAAAACTTTGAAGGGGGTCTTGTAGAAGCATAAAAAAGATGGAGTTTATGCGGATTATCACTCCATGTGGCCAAGTAAAACTAAGCCGCAGGAGCAGTGCTCCTGGAGATCCCATGCGGCTAAGCGAAACTAAGTCGTAAAAGCAGTGCCCCTGGAGGCCCCATGCGGCTAAGACAACTCGAGCTTCAGAAGCAGGACTCTCGAAGACCCCATGCGGCTAAGGGGACTCGAGCCGCAAAGGGAAGGTTCTCATATATCCCATACGGCCAACTGAAACCAAGCCGCAGAAGCAAAGTTCTCAAAGATTCCATGCGGCCAAGCGGAGCCGAGCCGTAGAAACGAGGCCCCTAAGGCCGCTATGCGGCCAAAATGAGTCAGACTCTACATTGTGGAGGGGATACATGGTAATTTGACCAAGTCTCAACCGCCCAGATTCGTTACAACAAAATCTCAACAATCCCCCAACTAGCAGTCCAAGATCGAGTCTTTGTGTGTTGTTACAGACACGTAGCCATGTGGCCCTTTATGCGGCCCAAAATCTGCTATTGCAGGAATTACTATAAATAACAGGGTACCACACCCATGCTAAAGGTTGGCAATCAAAGGCTGGAAAATTTCTTCAAGAGCAAAGACTGTGTCTGATAGTCCAAGGGGTAAGGCAGAGTTGCTACACTTTCCCTAGCCTCCATCGTCACCCTCCAGAATCAAAAAATAAATAATTGTACTTAGATTGTTTTTTAGGATTTCTTTCTAGGCTTTCTTTTGTACAAGCGAGTTTGCAATCAAATTCAGTGTCTTTGTAATACTTGTCTTTGATATTTAATGGCAAACAAAGAGTTGCTCGACGGCAACATCCTCAGAAGCCAACTGTTTACCTCGAACCGGATGACTGCTGGTCCCCTCTTTGCTAGTTTGCTCCATGATAGAGACCTCAGATGGCCTCGTCGGCTCCGTGGACGTTCGAATGTTACCCCTTGCTGCAGATCGAAGAGAACCGATTATGCCACCATAGGTTCTCGGAGAGCCAGCTACAGGTGTTTTTAGTGTTTCGGATCTCTTGGGGGCTATGGCAAAGAGCTAGGGTTTTGAAGAAAGAGAGAACTCTGGCGTAGACTGCGAAAGAAAATATGAAGGTAGGAAGGTTCTCTCTCCTCCAAAATGCCTACTTATAGGAAAGGACACGTTCGTGAGAGAAGACAAAACGCCTTGGACGACGTGGGTTCAGAAAAAAGGGTCATGATGAACGTTTGCGTGATACGAGGAGTCATGATCACGCTTAAGGAGGAGACGGCTTAACGCATTTAATATTGGAGCCTAAGTACATCGTCAGCCTGTCCGCAGGAGGTGATGGGTACGTCCTCTACACACACAAAAAAATAGGAGACACATGTCATGCTTCTTTTTAAAGTGCCCCGAGCTTGACCTAAGTTTGAGATACTTTGAAGGGGGTCTTGTAGAAGCATAAAAAATTATAGCTGATGCAAGGCGCAGGAGGATTCTCTCGTCGCCCACCCTCTTCCTACCATGGTCCAGATGACATATGGCATAGGTTAGTGTCCCCACTACCGACCTAACGTCACAGAGGCGCAGACAGGGAGATGCATAGACCAACCAAGGACGAAGACATTCTCACGATAAAGTTCAAAAAAAGCACTATTCTTATTAATCATAGCTACAAGGGTCTATTACATAGGCTTATCGCAAGTATATAAGAAAGAAGTTTCTTGAATCTCATTTACAAGGATCAATTACGAGGTCTTTGTTACACAAGTGACAATAGAAATTTCTATGAACATAAGGAAAGGATCGTCTTCGATGGGCATCCTTCACTGTGTGATCGTCATGGGCAGAAGAGAGATAGACAGTCTACATCAAAGTCTCTTCTCCACCAACTCACAGCATCATCGGAGCCACTTGTCACCAAGAGAAACTAGAGCTTCAATATATATTGAAGCAGTGGAAGACCCAGAACCACAGCACGATAAAGCCCCATTGCTCCTAAAGATCAAGGCAGAGCACGGCCGGCTATTCATCGGGTGAGAAACTGATCTCGAACCTATGGCTTGGATCTCCCACATCCCTCAGACATCACTCAGAGTCGAACACCCTAAGAAGGACATTTGCATACTTCTCAAGGGCAGCGATGGCTCCTTCTACACAGAGTTCCTTCATAAGAATGTGGCTCCTACAAATAAGAGAAGCCTAAACCAGCAGCCAACTTACACAAGGTGGATCGTCGCTCGAAGTTAAGTTTGGATCTCGTATGGTAGTGAAGGATGCCAAAAAGAAGACAGCGACTCTTCAGAGGAGAACTTCACCTTTTATAGGACCGATAGTGGCCATGGCCGACGGTAAGAATTCCCGCATTAATGGGACAAACCTAAACTCAGTACTTTGAATGTTGGTCTTAGACCCTTGGAATTTCCCATATTATGGTGGTAGTTAAGAGGGAAGCTCCTTAAAAGAGTGGATATTTATTGTCTTTGCTTTAGAAGCCATCGAGCCAAAGGCGCAGCCACCTGCATGTGCCAACCTCAGAAATAAGATGGTGTTAGGCCCCACTTCTCTTCTTTTATTTTATAAGCCAGTGTCTTCACTCCAGAGGCGCAGCTACCTGCATGCGCCAATCTCAGACGCACAAGGGTGGCATACCCTTCCCTTTGCAGCCAACGCCTTCACTGTTCAGAGGTATAGCTACTTACCTGCGTCCGTATGAGACGCAGGATGGTGATATGCTCACACCATCTCCATTCCCATGACACAGTCGTCTGTTTTGAATCAGAAGATTAAGTCACATCTCTACAAGAGACTTGGGAACTCCCATCGCAACCAATGCAAGTCAACCTGTCAGTCCAAAAGCACAGTAACCTCGCCAACCTGAAGCACAAGCATACTTGTCGCATACAGCACAGTGACTCCGGTAGCCCAAAATACAGATTCATAAGTTGCTCTATATGTACAGAAGTTTTGTCGTCATTCGAAGCCAAGTCCACTCGTCGCCTGAAAGCACAGAGGTTCCATCGTCTCCAAAAGCACGGTCTACTCGTCGCCCAGAAGCACAACAGTACTTAGTCCTCATCAGAGGTGCAAGAAGTATGGGTCTACCCCAATTGGTTTGTTTAAACCGCCTCTTACAGAGAAGATTGGGATGAAATTACGATCGATATCATATTAGATTGATTTAAATCTTAGACGAGGATCAGTTAGACTCCAAATCTAGGATGAAATCCTAAGATTTACTCGGCTGTATACGAGCAAGCAAATCGGAATATGCCATGTGTCACCTACTTTAGTTATGTTTATAACCACCAGAGATCTTGTTTGAGAGGAATCTCGATGTCGCCACGTGTCAGCGCCGTAGAAGTCCGTACCGTGCAATGACGACAGATTCTTTCATATCTCAGGAACCCTAATGCACATCGCATATGTGATCGATTCTCTATAAATAAAAGGAGTTCTTCTTCCACCAGAATCAATGAAAAGAAAGAAGGAACATAGAAAATCGACAATCTCCAAGGGATCAGCAATCTCTATCCATGAAGGGTCGACCACCCTCATCCACCTATCAACCAAAAAACCAACCAATCTACCATCTTCAAAGGATCTTCTCATCCAGACAGCGTCTTGATCGGTGACTCCAAAGTCCTATCAAAGGTGCCAGAGAGCCATAGCAAGGTTGATTCCTCGTCAGATCGTCAACGGAGTAAAGGAGCCACTGCAGCGCTCGATCTCTACCATCACACTTTCCCAGAAACCTCTTCTCCCTGTACTTAGAATATCCTATTTAGGACTTCCTTCTTTGTACACAGATACCTTATACGTTCAATAAAGCAAGAAGTTCGTTCAACATTTTGTTACGTTGAATAAAATGGCGACTATGCTGGGGACTACCTTCTCCTCCAACGAGAAGGCTGTGACGCAATCTAATGACAACTTTCTAGGAGATTCTCAAGATATGCTGGTCGTACGCTTTGACCAGCAGGCTTTTGAAGATCTCATCTCTGATGAAAAGTTAAAGTCTTCGAAGCGGTTCGTACAACCGAAGAAGACCCGACGTATCTGGAGGCCTAAGGCGGCTGCAGCCAGCAGCACGATGGCGGGACTGTGTCTCAGGACCCCCTCAACATCAAGGCCATAGAGAAAATCTCGGCTGCTACATCCTAATCCCTCACCCGATGCCCGTCCCAAAAAAGCATGGCGAGAAAGATGGTGGTTCCATGGTTGATCTGACGAAGGAACGATGCCAAAGGAAGCACACACCGGTCCAACCCCTCACGACGAAAGTATTACTGATAAGGAGATCTATCTTCAACAAAATTGCTTTCCCTTCAGGTAAACCTTTGGTAGACTCTGAATACTACTCATCCGCTGGGGGTAGAAGGAAGAGATCCCAGGTGGCTTGTGCTTCGTACAACAAGCGTGTGACACCAGGGGCAGACCAGAGGCTCGTGTTGACAGTAACACGTACAGCCGACAGAAAGCTATACAAGACTGGCTCTCGTGCTCCGATGCCTCAACCAGTTGAATCTTCCTTCCACTGGGGTACTCATGTACGTAAGCTAAGCCAGAGGGTACGTTCCACAGAAAAGGAGCCACACGAGCAGCGTTCCCGCAGGAGCGATAGGAGGCTTCCTCGCCAGACCCGCTCTGACCGTACTTTCATGCAGCTTCCTTGTATGTACAATAGGAGTGCTATGACAGAAGATCCAACCCTCTCCCAAGTGGAAGAAGAATCTGTGGTGCAAGACGTGCCTAAATCAAGGCACTCTTGTACCCAGATTACCATCAACTGCCGTTGTCAGCAGACGGCTACGCCATCGCCGAGCAGGCATTTCGTCTTCCAGAGACTCTACTCCATGCCGACCCCACACCAGAGACTTAATAGGAGGTCGATGAGCCACAGAGAAGATGACCCCGTATCTCCACATGTTACGTGATGATGGGTTCTAGAGCTTTCAAGAAGCCCTTCCAGAATCCTTCCATATCGGTTGCTAAATCGAAGAACAGGTCAGAGAACAGTAAAGCTAAGGTACCTTATGCAGGTGTGTTCCAAGGCACTCGTTCTAGAGCTACATTGGGTACCTTGTCAAAAACTGGGGGTAGCCAGCCTCCTACTATGAACGGCAACCCTGTATTCCAATCTGACGAGACGTAATACGATACGGATGTCTCCATTGGCACAGCCAGTCACCAGACCGGGGGTAGCAACCATACTGGGTCCGAAGAAGATCACAATCTTATAGTATATCCTCAGGACAATGAGACTCGGGCGTCTGAGCCAGAAAGTGAAGGATCCACGGCTCCCTCAAGTCACCCTCACACTCGGTCTGTGTTCATGGCTGACGGCAATGAGGAAGACAACAATGAAGCTCTCAGACGTATCGAAGTCCTCGAGACAAAGTTAGATATGCTGACGGACACCATGAAGACCCTGTCCTCGGTCATAATCGACCTAAAGAGTAGCATGGCCCCCGCTGCCTCTACACCTGTGCGTGATTCGCCAACCAACAATGATGAATCCAACAGGTTGCCTACTGCCAATCAGGTAGGACCATCCTTATATACTCCATTGGTTACAGGATCCGTAATGTCGGCCAAGATACAGTAGGCCATCAAGGAGCTGTATGCTCGTTATGATGCCAAGGAGAAGCAAGCAACGCTCCGGAAGATGGAGATCTGGCAGCCATATCCTGTCGAGTGGGACAACGCCGTCTATCCTCCCAAATACAATCCGCAGACACTTACACCTTATGAAGGGAAGGGGTCTCCCCAACAATACTTGAGGTACATTACCTCAGTAATGGGGCACCTGCCAAAGGATGACGCCCTCATATCCAACATATTCACAGAAGCCCTGCAGGGGACAGCCTATGAGTGGTTCTACAGTCTTTCGGACGACTGTACCACGTCATTTGAAGACCTGAAGACTCGGTTTGTGGGCCGATTCTACGGAGGAGGCATGGATATGACCATGTTGACCCTCATGGAAATTGTCTAGAGGAAGAAAGAGCCTGTCCATACATACATCAAGCGCTTCCGCCATATGGCTCTCAGATTACCACTCGGCATGCCCGAGCCCATGCTTATGGATTCCTGCTGCAAGAACATGTTGCCCGCTATAAAATTGTGGCTCAGTGCTCCCTGTACAGAGTGGACGCCTTTCATTACAGAGGCGAATGCCGCACAAAGGAAATCCCAGGATGCGCAGCTCCTGAGGCTACACTTTCCTGCTCCCGAAGACAAGAGGAGACGCCCATCCAGCAACAACCCTAAAGACAAAAAAGGCAAGCAAGCCATGACCGTCAACATCTTCAAAGGTTCAGTAGCTGTGAACCCCAAATCTGCGAAAGTGCGGAGGCCGAGGGAGACTTACTCCTTCAATGACGAGGATACGCTGGAGCTCTTCGAGATGCTTATGGAGAGTGGAAAATTGTCCATCCCGGCACCCAGGCATCCTGATGAAGTGGAAAAGGTGGACCATCCCAAGTACTGCCATTATCACCAGTATGTCCATCACTCAACACAGGACTGCTATGTGTTAAAGGGGCAAATTTAGCACCTCATTAATGCCAACGTCATATCATTGGATTACGAGGAGAAGACCGTTATGGCCAACATGGTTACTCTCTAGTTCGGGAGTTTTCCAGCCACAGAGGTACAAGATGGCATCATCCCTATTATAAAGGCGATGATGGAGGTAGTCAACCTTCCGCCAGCACAGGGCAACGCTCAAGGGCTCGTCCCGTTCTCCATGCCTCAAAACGGAGTCATGAGGGTCCATCCGGACCAGGCTCCCAACACGATGAACCAGTAATCATCGTGAATCCCTCGGGAAACATTTTATGACCTCGCTTCTGAAATGTTATCCTAAGATGTGTCTACCATATACTCTCTACCTCTGAGTAGTCACTTCCTCCACAATAGCTGTAAGCTGTCATAATATGTAGAAAACATTTTACGTTTATATTACCTCTGAAATCTTATTCTATATCGTGTTTATCATGTCCATATTACCTCTGAGTAGTTACCCCGTTATGATAACCCCAAAGTTGTCATAACTTCCTAAAAAAAAATAGTCACGTCTATATTACCTCTGAACTATTATTCTAGGAAGAAGGATGCTTGCCATGCCCATATAACCTCTGAGCAATGCCCCCTTTCCTTGTCGATTCCCCACAATCGTCATCTATAGAACCCTTCACGTCCATATTACCTCTGAGTCGTTCTATACCCCAGAAGAGTATATCCTTACCATGTCCATATCACCTCTGAGTAAGGAAAGTGTCTCTAGCAAAAACTCTCATGTTTGATATGTCCACATAACCTATGAGTAAACACCTTGTCCCCAGGGGAATTATCCCCCTGAGGGAATTCTTACCCCTATACAGGATCCACACCGTGAAGAGGGACAAAATAGAAATGGAAAACAGAAACTCCAGATACAAAGAAGGCAATGTTTTCTATTACAAAATACGCATATGAACCCTCACAAGTTGAAGGACAAAAAGAAGCAAAAAATCAAAACTGGAAAGACTGGTCCTGAAGGTCTTCCAACCAGCTCATCAGATAAGCCCTCCATTGTGCGATCCATGCGCAGGCCCTCTTGTCGGCCTTCTGTCATCTAGCAGTCTCGTCTCCAATAGGGGTCCAAGCCTGACGTGCAAGAACCAATTCGGCCTGACGGGTGCCGATATCTGCCCTTTCTTGAGTCAGAGCCTCCGAACGTTGGTAAAGGACTTCTCTCTGGTTATCTGATTCCTTTAGGTCACCCTCAACAAGGGCCAGGGCATCCGTCAGCTTTTGGATCTGTTCAAGAAGGTCTCTGCAGTGCTCCTTCATGGTTGTGCGACGGCGGACTCGAGCCCCTTCGACATCGGCCAGCTCGACAATCTTTGAGTCGACTTCCACAAGTCGATCAGAAAAAGACTTGCGCATCTGCTCTTGGAGGGATTCTTTAGAGGCTATCTTCTCTAGTTCTGCTACGGCTAAGGTTGGCAGATTGTTATCAAGGCCCAGAAGTTCCAAAGTAATGGCATACAAATCAGCCGACAGACCTCTCACAATTATGACTTGAGCCTCGTACTCTGAATAATCACACAAGATCTTCAATTAACCTTTCACTAAGACCAGGATCCACCCGACCAGCGGTTGGCCGTGCGAGACGCTCTTCGAACCCCGAGTCAAAGTATTACAGATAGCCTCCAACAGAAGCTTGGCGTAGTACTCCTTGTCGGCAAGACTCGCTGAAGTCACTGGAGAAGCTACAACCCAAGGATCAGGAGCGTAAGTAAGGACAAAATGCTGCTCCTGTACCAGGGCAGACGCAGAAGGAGTTGTCGATGAGACGCTCGATGGTTCGGGAGGCTCAACCGTCTCCACAGCCCCCTTTACCGTCGAGATCGGTGTAATGTCTGTGGTTCATATTACATATTTCGGAAATACGTGTACGTGTCTTTTCTTGTATTATTCTTTGTTTAGCTCTCGGCTTGGTTGAACTCTCGGTTTTGGTTGGCTTGGTTCGGCCGGCCCACTGCTTGGTTCATCATGGGCTAAGGGTGAAACACCTTAGCCTATGCTTCTCCTTCATTTCCACCACAACCCTCCTCTTTATTATCCCTACCAACCTTCTCTCTCCTCCATAATTCTCATTTACTTCTCCTTCCCCCACCATTACTCTTCTCCACCAACCAAGAACACCATAGGCAAGTGCAACTTGCTTCCACAAGAGAACTCCTTTTGATGGTTTCATTAGCTTCTTCTCATAATTCTAAACCACATTAGAACTTGTCATTTTCTATTTTGAGGCTTTAATCCTTGTAGATCTAAAGTTTTGCTATTTTCGAATTTTTGGTGTTTTGATCTATCAAACTTGCTTGTTTTCAAGTTTTGATGGTTCCATGTTTTAGAGAATTTCATTCTACCCAATTTTGACCTTTGGAAAGTTGGATTCGGACTTATTTTGACCAAGTTATGGACTTTGGAAGCTTTGGGTTCAGCCATGGAGTTCTTGCTGTTTGGAGAAGACAGTGAGGAGTGCACGAGCTTTTTAGCTTGTGCCACTGAGTTGCATGCGCTCTTTAGCACAGCACAGTCCCCATACGCTGCCTTTTAGGAGCGTATGACTCGTATACGCTCGCTTGCTTGACAAGGAGTCGTATGGACCCCATACGCTGCTTTTTGGGAGCGTATGACTCGCATACGCTCGTTTGCTTGACAAGGAGTCGTATGGACCCCATACGCTGCCTTTTGGGAGCGTATGACTCGCATACGCTCGCTTGCTTGACAAGGAGTCGTATGGACCCCATACGCTGCCTTTTGGGAGCGTATGACTCGTAAATGCTCGCTTGCTTGACAAGGAGTCGTATGGACCCTATACGCTGCCTTTTGGAAGCGTATGACTCGTATACACTTGCTTGCTTGACAAAGAGTCGTATGGACCCCATACGCTGCCTTTTGGGAGCGTATGACCTGAGCGTGGCTTGACCTGAGCATAGGTTGGCTTGAGCGTAGGCTGGCCTGATGCGTATGACTTTTGCACTGAGCGTATGGCCTTTGGCTGACTTGGTCTCATGTCAGCGTGTCATATTTGGTTTTATATTTCCTAAGCTTGGCTCTTCTATAGCCCTGTCTATTGATATTTTATTAGATATTTTACGCCTATTTTATATCCTTACGCCTTTTGTCCTGAACTTGATAATCCTGAATTTACTTGATATGTTTGGAATTAATAACTGAGCCTGACACGATAGTGACCCGTAGTGGTGCACTCCTGACATGAGTAACCTGACATGACCTGATAGTGGCCCGTCGTGGTGCACTCCTGACAAGTACACTTGGCATGATAACCTGGCATGACATGACCTGTATGAATAACCTAGACACCGTGGACGATTGTGCTTGTACAAATAATCCAGTCCTGTCTTGCATCATGTCTAGGACAGGGACTCCTGAGTACCACGGTCAGGAGTACCTACTAAAATGGACTAAGGCTAATAACTAGAATAACATAGTAGTCATGAAGAGATTTCCCAGCTACAGGCAATCCCGTTACCTGGGCGCGCCTAGGATCTGTAGCCTGCCGTCGAGTAGGGCACATTTCCAGCACACTGTCATGTGTTGCACCCTTTAAGCTACTTAAGGGTACATGCATTTTTTGGACGATGTACCCACCTGAATTCAACCCTAATCTCTCGACCTGGGTGACCTGGATGGTCTGCAGGGCTTGTGGCTATGGAATAATCTCACTGCATCTTGTTAGTAATTAGGCTTGTGACAACCCTAGTTAGTTAAAGTATCAAGCCGTAATTCTTGCTTGGCCGTGAAATGAATGAACGGAGTCTAACCAGTCTAGTCTTGCCCTGATCCTGTTCCAGATTATTGAATGACCAGAATGCTTGTATTTATTTTACCGATAAATGGTGAGAATTCCAAGTTCTGTTCAGACGAAGGGTTACAACCCCGGTCCTTGTTTGGTTTACGGATTGTAACCTGGTTATCTGAATAGTTCCATGGTTATCCCGTCGTATATCATCCTGGTGTATTTTCTTTATTTTCAGTTCTTACTTTTAATTATATCTTGTGCTGATTGCTGGTTTTAGTTCTTAAGTGAAGCTTCCTTTGTGGCACTTGCTCTTTCTGGGGTCTGACCCAGCTGGTTTTGTGTGGCCAGATTTCGGAGCAGCTCCAGAGGATCTACCGACCTTCCAGCCAGATGGTGGCCACTAGACGGAACCCTGGCAACGAGTGGGTTTTTTGGCTCTCCCACTCTATTGTAAAAATATTCTTTTGAGGCGTTTAGCCGACGAGCACCTGTTTAGCTTGATTGCACTTACTTACTGTCTGCCTACGGGCTGTAACATGATTAACAGATCCTAGGGTTGATCATGTATGACTAAACTCTTGCTAGTCCTGACATTTTGTAACGACTAGCTTCATGATCAGCTGAATAGGTAATGTTTGGGACGCCTTACTATTGTATATTTAATGATCATACATCTTGCAACATTTACTTACTTGCTTGTGATTGAGACACTAGGCTTGTTCATGACCATAGGAGACTGTTGGCTTATAGTAAATCCTTATGTATCTAGACAGCCGTGACCGTATAGCGAGATGGAATCCATTTCAATATACGTAGCTGGCTATGTCTGCCCCCGCTCTCCAGTATTCTGGTTCTGGGGCGTGACATGGTTTAAGTGGTGGCCCATGCAGGTCTTGTAAATCAAGATATGTGAGGGTTTACCAAATAGATATCTTAATCAGTATTCGTCCTTGATCTCTGCTCGTATCTTCTGAATCCCTGGATTCTTGTCCTAATCATATGCTTGTATCGTTGATCTGTCCTGGTCCTTCCTTATTGTTCCCTATGTCGTCTTCTTCAGCGGCATTGTTCGTGGTCCTACTGACCAGTAAGGCGGAGCACCTCCCGCGGACCAGCAGCAACCTGGAGATCAAGCCCAGCATTCCGGAGTAGCCTCCAGAGTCGTGCCTTCTGGCGGAGAGCCACCAGTCCATCCAGTTCAGCCTGCCGAGCCTGATGATGGCACTTTGGTAGGTCTCGTCAGGACCTTGATAGCTTTCCAAGACCGGCGTGGAGATGCCTTGGAACAGGCAGTGACGGATGCTTTGACCCGGGGTGGTCATCAGGGTAACAGCGCGGCCAACAGCTTCAAGCGCTTGAACCCTCCATTCTTCGACGGTAGTGAAGATGCTATCACGGCAGATGCATGGCTTCAGGATACAGAGGTAATTCTAGAAGCAGCCAGGACCCCAGAGAACGAGAAGGTGGCCGTTGTGTGCCTACAGTTGTTAGATCTTGCCCGCAGCTGGTGGGCAGCGCAGGCCATTGGATTAGCGGCACCCATTACTTGGGCAGTATTCAGAGAGAGATTCCAGACCAAGTATTTCGATGTCGTGGCTCGGTATGATCTGCAGACGAGGTTTACCAATCTAAAGCAAGGAGGCAGGACGGTCGACGGATATGCGGTCGAGTTTTCCAGACTCAGTCGGTTTGCTCCCACTTTAGTGGCAACCGAGTATGATAGAGCCCAGCAGTTCCAGCAGGGACTTCACCTGGAGATCTTGTTGGCAGTTGAGCAATTTGAGCATCAAACTTTTGATACAGTCTTGAGAGCAGCTAGGAGGCATGAGTATACCTCCCACAGGATTGTGGATAGGGCCGGAGGTCGGAAGAGATCTCACGGCCAGATGAATCAGTCTTCAGTACCGGCCCCGGCAGCCAGGGCCTTGACTATTGGAGCTCCGAGGCGAGCGGCCTCAGTAACGTCGGTTTAGCATTCAACTCCGACGCACCCTCAGCAGCAGAAGCAGAAGCAACCTTCCGCAGTGGGTTGTTCTCATTGTGGGAAGCCAGGCCATGTGGTGGCAGAATGTCGCAGGGCACAGGGATTGTGTCTGGCTTATGGAGCACCAGACCATAGGATTGGATCCTGCCCGAATAGGGGTGGTTCATCATCGTCCAACCTTTCTAGTTCTTCGGTAAGAGGACCCGCACCGGTCCAGCAGCAACAGCAGTAGTATCCATTGCCGAGGCCCTTGCCGCCTCAGACCCAAGTGTTCCAGCAGCAGAACCCCCAGCAGTATGCACAAGCCCAGGCCTTGAGTCAG
The DNA here is from genome assembly GCA_029216955.1 of Iris pallida. Classification (NCBI taxonomy): domain Eukaryota; kingdom Viridiplantae; phylum Streptophyta; class Magnoliopsida; order Asparagales; family Iridaceae; genus Iris; species Iris pallida. Next base: position 3,089,558 of record JANAVB010005800.1, on the reverse strand, counting down.
AGTAGGCAGCGAGGGTTTCAGTAGAGGGGACCAGCACCCCGAGGGCACGGTCAGGCTATGGTGATGACCGTGGAGGAAGAGTTGGCACCAGGTGAGGTAGTGGCAGGTACTATTCTCGTCAACTCCTTTCCAGCTTCAGCTTTATTTGATTCTGGTGCATCGCATTCATTTATGTCTGCACGATTCGTGACACGGGTAGGATTGGAGCCCGAGTCATTATCAGTAAGGCTAAATATACTTACTGGTAACGGACTTGTGGGAGTAGATAGAGTGTTTTCCTCGTGTCGGATCGTAGTTAGCGGTAGAGAATTCCCCGCTAGATTGATAGAGTTCCCGATGGCCGATTATGATGTGGTCTTAGGGATGGATTGGTTGAGGAACCAGTATGCTAGAATAGACTGCCATATTGGTAAGGTTGTTTTTAGCATTCCAGGCGAGCCGGAGTTTTCTTTCTCTCGAGGTGAGGTTGAGTCATCTCCTCCAGTATTGCGGATGGCAGTAGCAGCAGTTCAGTTGCCCAGGATAGTGGATGAGTTCCCAGATGTTTTTCCAGAAGAGCTTCCAGGTATGCCTCCGGAGCAGGAGATCGAGTTTACTATAGACTTGATTCCCGGAACAGCCCCAGTGTCAGAGAGAGTCTACAGAATGGCGCCTTCAGAATTGGAGATATTGTACAAGATGATTGAAGAGCTCAGAACCAAAGGATTCATTCGTGCTAGTGGATCGCCTTGGGGAGCCCCGTTGCTTCTTGTGAAAAAGAAGGATGGTACGTCCAGGTTATGTGTTGATTATCGTACCTTGAACTCAGTGACAATCAAGAACAGATATCCTCTCCCGAGGATAGATGACTTGTTTGATCAACTCAAGGGGGCTTCAGTATTCTCGAAGATTGATTTGCGCTAAGGTTATCATCAGATCAGAGTCAGAGAGCAGGACATCCCGAAGACAGCTTTTAGATCGAGATATGGGCATTGGGAGTTCCTTGTTATGCCTTTTGGAGCAACCAATGTGCCGGCAGTATTCATGGACTCATGAATCGCATCTTCATGCCTTACTTGGATCAGTTTATGATTGTGTTCTTGGATGACATCCTGGTCTACAGCAAGAGTGAGGCGGAGCATGAGCAGCATCTCCGTATAGTTCTTCAGATCCTCAGAGAGCACCAGTTATATGCCAATTTTAGTAAATACGAGTTCTGGCTCGATCGTATTTCATACATGGGTTATATCATCACCAGAGGAGGAGTAGAAGTAGATCCCCAGAAGATTGTAGCTATTGAGTCATGGCCAGTACCCAGCACAGTTGCAGAAGTTCGCAGTTTCCTTGGATTGGCTGGCTATTACCGGCAATTTGTTTCAGACTTTGCTCGAATTTCAGCGTCATTGACGTAGTTGACCCGCAAGGATACGCAGTTTGCTTGGACAGCAGAGTGCCAGGATTCTTTTGAGCAGTTGAAGCGAGGCCTGATAACAGCTCCTATTCTCATGCTTTCAGATGGAACAGAAAGATTTTCAGTGTATTGTGATGCTTCAGGCAGAGGTTTAGGATGTGTTCTGATGCAGCATGGAAAGGTAATAGCTTATGCGTCACGACAACTTCGTGATCATGAGAGGAATTACCCAACCCATGACTTGGAGCTGGCAGCAGTGGTGTTTGCACTTAAGTTGTGGAGGCACTACTTGTATGGAGACAGGGTGGAGATTTTTACCGACCACAAGAGCCTGAAGTATGTTTTCACCCAGAAGGATCTTAACATGCGTCAGATGAGGTGGCTGGAGCTTCTTGTGGATTATGATGTTAACCTGCAGTATCATCCTGGGAAGGCCAATGTCGTAGCAGATGCATTGAGCAGGAGAGCGGGAGTTTATTTCCTAACAGCGCAACCAGAGCTGTTAGCAGATCTTCAGAAGATGGGTATTGAAGTTGTTCTCCCTTCCAGTGTGGCCTTGATGGCCAGCATACAAGTTCAGTCCACTATAGTCGAGAGGATCCGGATGGCGCAGTCGGCAGATTCCAAGCTTCAGCGACTCAGAGCAGAGTGTGAAGCAGGACGAAGACCAGAGTTATGTATTCATGAGGATGGTACACTTAGGCATGGTAAGCGTCTTTGTGTACCCAGTGGAGATATCAGACAGGAGATCATGTCAGAGGCGCACAGTTCTCAGTATTCCATCCATCCTGGCAGTACGGAGATGTACCGTGATATCCGTCAGCACTTCTGGTGGAATGGTATGAAGCGAGAGATAGCTCGGTTTGTCTCTCGATGTTTGGTTTGCCAACAGGTTAAGGCCGAACATCAGAGACCGGCTGGACTTCTTCAGCCCTTACCGATTCCAGAATGGAAGTGGGAGCATGTGACCATGGATTTCGTGACTGGATTACCTAGATCCCCAGCTAATAGAGATGCTATTTGGGTCATTGTGGATAGGCTTACCAAGGTAGCGCACTTTCTCCCGTTCAGAGTTGGTCAGTCGACGGCTCAGCTAGCGAAGATGTACCTCAGACAGATTGTCAGATTGCACGGAGTGCCAGTCAGTATCACTTCGGACCGAGATTCAAGATTTACGTCGCACTTTTGGCGTAGCTTGCAAGAGAGTTTGGGAACTCATCTCCAGTTTAGTTCAGCATATCACCCGCAGACAGATGGCCAGTCGGAGCGCACGATCCAGACTCTTGAAGACATGTTGCGGTCTTGCACACTTAACTTCGGTGGTTCATGGGAAGATCACTTGCACCTGGTGGAATTCTCATACAATAACAGTTTCCAGGCCAGTATCCAGATGGCACCGTTCGAGGCACTGTATGGTAGGAAGTGCAGATCCCCGCTAGCCTGGGATGATATTGGAGAGAGACAGATGCTCGGTCCAGAAATGATTGCCCAGACAGTTGAAGTGGTCAGACGAGCCAGAGATCATCTTCGAGTTGCCCAAGATCGCCAGCGCCATTGGGCCGATTCTCATCGGCGCCCTCTCGAGTTTTCGGTCGGCGATCATGTATTCCTGAGGATTTCGCCTAACCGTGGCGTCATTCGTTTCGGCGTACGGGACAAGCTTAGTCCTAGGTATATAGGACCGTTTGACATTCTGGAGCGAGTAGGAGATGTATCCTATCGTCTCGCTCTTCCGCCGTCGCTAAGCGAGGTGCATGACGTGTTCCATGTATCCCAATTACGACGGTACATCCCGGACCCGAGCCACATCCTGGATCATTCGGAATTGGTTGTTGGTACCAACCTTTCGTATGAGGAGAGGCCCGTGTCTATATTGGACCGGAGAGAGAAGATCCTCAAGAACAAGACTAGCAAGTTAGTCCGAGTTGCTTAGGGTCATCACTCTTTGGGGGAGTCAACGTGGGAGCGTGACGATGACATCCGATCGCGGTATCCCGACTTGTTTGACTCGTGAGGTATAATGTCTTTCTTATGCCTCATGCCATCAATTCCTTGCTTACATGATTGATTGATTGCCTAGTATAATTGCCTGTGAATAGTGTAGCTTATTCTTGTCCTTCTAGCCTCTTAATTAAATTCCGAAGACGGAATTCTTTTAAGGTGGGTAGAGTTGTAATGCCTATGGTTCGTATTACGTATTTTGGAAATACGTGTACGTGTCTTTTCTTATATTATTCCTTGTTTAGCTCTCGGCTTGGTTTAACTCTCGGTTTGGGTTGGCTTGGTTCGGCCGGCCCACTGCTTGGTTCATCATGGGCCAAGGGTGGAACACCTTAGCCTATGCTTCTCCTTCATTTCCACCACAACCCTCCTCTTTATTATCCCCACCAACCTTCTCTCTCCTCCATAATTCTCATTTACTTCTCCTTCCCCTACCATTACTCTTCTCCACCAACCAAGAACACCATAGGCAAGTGCAACTTGCTTCCACAAGAGAACTCCTTTTGATGGTTTTATTAACTTCTTCTCATGATTCTAAACCACATTAGAACTTGTTATTTTCCATTTTGAGGCTTTAATCCTTGTAGATCTAGAGTTTTGCTATTTTCGAATTTTTGGTGTTTTGATCTATCAAACTTGTTTGTTTTCAAGTTTTGATGGTTCCATGTTTTAGAGAATTTCATTCTACCCAATTTTGACCTTTGGAAAGTTGGATTCGGACTTGTTTTGACCAAGTTATGGACTTTTGAAGCTTTGGGTTCAACCATGGAGTTCTTGCTGTTTGGAGAAGACAGTGAGCAGTGCACGAGCTTTTTAGCTTGTGCCACTGAGTTGCGCGCGCTCTTTAGCGTAGCGCAGTCCCCATACGTTGCCTTTTGGGAGCGTATGACTCGCATACGCTCGCTTGCTTGACAAGGAGTCGTATGGACCCCATACGCTGCCTTTTGGGAGCGTATGACTCGCATACGCTCGCTTGCTTGACAAGGAGTCGTATGGACCCCATACGCTACCTTTTGGGAGCGTATGACTCGCATACGCTCGTTTGCTTGACAAGGAGTCGTATGGACCCCATACGCTGCCTTTTGGGAGCGTATGACTCGCATACGCTCGCTTGCTTGACAAGGAGTCGTATGGACCCCATACGCTGCCTTTTGGGAGCGTATGACCTGAGCATGGCTTGACCTGAGCGTAGGTTGGCTTGAGCGTAGGCTGGCCTGATGCGTATGACTTTTGCACTGAGCGTATGGCCTTTGGCTGACTTGGTCTCATGTCAGCGTGTCAGATTTGGTTTTATTTTCCCTAAGCTTGGCTCTTCTATGGCCTTTGGCTGACTTGGTCTTTTGTCCTGAACTTGATAATCCTGAATTTACTTGATATGTTTGGAATTGATAACTGAGCCTGACACGATAGTGACCCATAGTGGTGAACTCCTGACATGAGTAACCTGACATGACCTGATAGTGGCCCGTCGTGACGCACTCCTGACAAGTACACTTGGCATGATAACCTGGCATGACATGACCTGTATGAATAACCTGGACACCGTGGGCGATTTTGCTTGTACAAATAATCCAGTCCTGTCTTGCATCATGTCTAGGATAGGGACTCCTGAGTACCACGGTCAGGAGTACCTACTAAAATGGACTAAGGCTAATAACTAGAATAACATAGTAGTCATGAAGAGATTTCCCAGCTACAGGCAATCCCGTTACCTGGGCACGCCTGGGATCTATAGCCTGCCGTCGAGTAGGGCACATTTCCAGCACACTGTCATGTGTTGCACCCTTTAAGCTACTTAAGGGTACATGCGTTTCCTGGACGATGTACCCACCTGAATTCAACCCTAATCTCTCGACCTGGGTGACCTGGATGGTCTGCAGGGCTTGTGGCTGTAGAATAATCTCACTGCATCTTGTTAGTAATTAGGCTTGTGACAACCCTAGTTAGTTAAAGTATCAAGCCGTAATTCTTGCTTGGCCGTGAAATGATTGAACGGAGTCTAACCAGTCTAGTCTTGCCCTGATCCTGTTCCAGATTATTGAATGACCAGAATGCTTGTATTTATTTTACCGATAAATGGTGAGAATTCTAAGTTCTGTTCAGACGAAGGGTTACAACCCCGGTCCTTGTTTGGTTTACGGATTGTAACCTGGTTATCTGAATAGTTCCATGGTTATCTCGTCGTATATCATCCTGGTGTATTTTCTTTATTTACAGTTCTTACTTTTAATTATATCTTGTGCTGATTGCTGGTTTTAGTTCTTAATTGAAGCTTCCTTTGTGGCACTTGCTCTTTCTGGGGTCTGACCCAGCTGGTTTTGTGTGGCCAGATTTCGGAGCAGCTCCAGAGGATCTAGCCGACGAGCACCTGTTTAGCTCGATTGTACTTACTTGCTGTCTGCCTACGGGCTGTAACATGATTAACAGATCCTAGGGTTGATCATGTATGACTAAACTCTTGCTAATCCTGACATTTTGTAACGACTAGCTTCATGATCAGCTGAATATGTAATGTTTGGGATGCCTTACTATTGTATATTTAATGATCATACATCTTGCAACATTTACTTACTTGCTTGTGATTGAGACACTAGGCTTGTTCATGACCATAGGAGACTGTTAGCTTGTAGTAAACCCTCATGTATCTAGACAGCCGTGACCGTATAGCGAGATGGAATCCATTTCAATATACGTAGCTGGCTATGTCTGCCCCCGCTCTCCAGTATTCTGGTTCTGGGGCGTGACAATCGGCCCTTCAGCAATTCCTTGGGCCGTGGTCTCGAAGATCTTATTGTTAGTCGCCTGCCCGACGGTCAGAGCATCAGCTCCCGCACAGATCCGTACGGAGACGAATCCTCCTACTGGCACCACCCCGGCCACAGTTTCTTTCGCAGCTGGTCCCTCTCCGACCAATAGAAGAGACGAATCTAACAGGTCCAAAAGCTCTCTTGAACCATAATCAAAGGGGACAGGAAGAGAAATCTCGCCCGAAGTAGAGAAAGCAACGATAGCATCCCCTTCATCTGTCCCTAAGTGTCGGGATGCAGCAGTCGTAGGTTCTTCAGGAAATTCCCATGCTGACCAAGACGGTCCCACATGTTCAAACAGCTCAATTATAAGATATAAAAAGGACGAACGAGTTCGATGAATAAGAGGACTTACTCCAAAGGGAGACCCAGCGTAGCAAGCCGTTGTACCCTTTACAGGCGCAGGAGTCATTCTGGCTCCTTTTGTAGGAAGGAAAACTCCCCCAGGCAAAGTCGGACACCCTCGCAAGCTACTAAGAGCTCGTCCCTCCTCTCTCTCCTCTACAGACGAGCTAGAAATATCATTGGCTTCACTCTCGGAGGGCGTCGTTCCTGATTGAAATAGAAAAGGTGAAGGACGGGTTTCAAACTTCGTCCCTTCGAGCAGACTCCGCTGACGATCATACTCCAGTAGGAAGGTATTGTATACACAGTAGAGCTGGGCAGCTGAGTATAAAAGACTCCCACCTCCCTGTAAAGGAGGGATGGTAAATATTGCCTCGGTATGACTGGCATTATAATAATACCAAGCTCAAGCACCGTCCAAGAGACTACCTTCATGCCCAAGACAAAGATTCGGATTACCCACAAACGCCTGGCTATAGCCAAATTGGCAAACGAAATAACTAGGTAAATAGGGCTCTAAGAACACCCGGTTCTGATTCCTATACACCAGGTGAGCATGACAGATGGACTGTAACCAGAAGAATGCCCTAGCAGTCAGGTTCTCGTTCACCAACTTCTCGTCTGAACGGAAGCCATGGAAGGAGGGCGGGACCCGGTAGATAGCATATTTGTCTAACCGGCCAAGCATCCACCGACAGGTAGAAAGATCCCGAGGGACCCACTCTGTGCACTCGTAATTGCGTAGAGTTGCATCCCCCGCCTTATATCCGAAAACTGTGTCGGGCTTTATCAGTCCAGGACGATGAAGAGCCAACCAACCCATCAGATAGTGGTAAGGAAGCTCAACTGGCGGGAAGTCCTCTCCAATCCCTTCACAAACAAGAATCTTCTAGGAAAATCCCCTTAAGCCGCACAGTAAATTGCACACCATCGTCGGTAACAACGACAACGATTGCTTAAAGGCAAGCCTCACAGCGGGTAGGATCAGATCCTGGCTAATCCGACCAGCTGGACCAGAGCCCCCTGGTACTACGACCATCCGCAGCCATACCATCAAGAAGGCCGCCAAGGTCGCTTTCGGGCTCACTAGGACCAGATTCTGGCTAAAGAAGTTGTGAATATTAGAAGTAGGACCACCCTCGGCATCAACAGACGGAGCCGACACCCAGCGGCGCTCATCATTTCATCTACCTCGTCTGTAGTATACGCTGGACGCGAAGTATAGTAAGGCATCCCCGGCGTCGAGGGAGTCCGAATAAAAATATAATTGACCCAAGCTTAGATCTGGGGCAGGTCAGGCGCCTGGTCTTGATATTTACACACATGATAATGAAAGAATACCTCCTTGTATACATTCAACATAGTAGGATGCTCAGTCTCCAAAGATATGAACCCTTCCTTACAGAGAGTGTACTCCTCATAAGGCTGATCTCCCCATGGTAGCTTGGATAGTACGCGCATCTCGTGAAGAGCTAAACCCAACTCCCCGCAGGGAGTAAAGAACGTCCCTGTATGATGATTGAACATCTCCAACAGGGCGAAGAAAAGAGCACAGTTGACATCCGTACACAGAGGCTCTAACACAGCGGTAAATACCCGCTTCCTTCAAGTCTCCCCTGAACTTACTTATTGCCCAAAGGGACAAGGCCTTCCACTCCAATTTAGGATGAATCCAGCTATCCGCGTGAAAGTCACCTTTCGGGTACGTACAGCAGGCAAATAATAGCCTATTAGGAAAAAGAGAAGCACGATAGGGGTACATCTCAACAGCAAATTCCTCAGATACCTGGCTGGGAAGCAAGACACGTAACGTAGTAGGCAAACCCAAAAGCACAGCACAGAAACAGTCCTTTGGGTCAGAACAAATTTTCTTCTCAATACGGCCAACTAGCACGTTCTGGCACTCGGGTGTCAGATCCAAGCGCATGCTGCGCCTTTGAGATAAGTAGAAAGTGGGAGATGACGAAAAACGGAAGGTACGAACAAAGGAGTGCTATCGGCGTTGTCGAAATACAAGTCTTCGGTAATGTCTAAAAATGTCGCATTCTCCAAAACCAATTCATCGCCAAACAAGAAACGAGGTTTCAGCATTTCGGCAGTATTGTGAGTATCCAACTACCGGCCTCGATCCCTCATGCGACAGAGATAACCAATGCCTTTCTCCCTAATCATGGCCAGACTACTTCTTGATTGACCTGAAGCGAGTCGTTGAGCAGAAGAATAGGCAAGTATCTCTCTGGCACCACTGCCTTTGGTGCCTACGGTTAAAGCCAAAAGGAAGTCCCTGAGGAAGGCTGAAGGTACAGGGACTGCATAAAAGATGCCAGAAGGACGAAAAGTTAGGCATTGCCAGTCTATGTCTTCAAAAGCAACATCTGCAAGACAAAAATGCCAAATGCCGCTTCAAGACCATATCGCCAAAAGCACGCCATTTATGGTAAAAAAAATCAAGAAATGGAGTCAGATGCTTACCGACAATAGGAGGCCGTACTTCTTTCTTAATGAAGAGTTGCTCGACGGCGACATCCTTAGAAGCCAACTGTTTGCCTCGAGCCGGATGACTGTTCGTCCCCTCTTTGCTAGTTTGCTCCAGGATAGAGACCTCAGATGGCCTCGCCGGCTCCGTGGTTGTTCGAAGGTTACCCCTTGCTGCAGATCGAGGAGAACCAGTTATGCCACCATAGTTTCTCGGAGTGGTAGCTACAGGTATTTTTTGGGTTTTGGATCTCCTAGGAGCCATGGCGAAGAGCTAGGGTTTTGAAGAAAGAGAAAACTCTAGTAAAGACTATTGAAGAAAATATGTAAGCATGAAGGTTCTCTCTTCCCCAAAATGACTACTTATAGGAAAGGACACGTTCACGAGAGAAGACAAAATGCCTTGGACGACAAGGGTTCAGAAAAAAGGTCGCGTGATACGAGGAGTCATGATCACGCTTAAGGAGGAGACAGCTTAACGCATTTAATGCTGGAGCCTAAGCATATCGTCAGCCTGTCCCCAGGAGGTGATGGGTATGTCCTCTACACATAAAAAAGAGGAGACACGTGTCATGCTTTTTTTCAGAGTGCCCCGAGCTTGACCCAAGTTCGAGATAATTTGAAGGGGGTCTTGTAGAAGCATATAGAATTACAACTGATACAAGATGCATGAGGGTGCTCTCGTCATCCACCCTCTTCCTACCATGGTCCAGATGACATATGGCACAGGGTAGTGTCCCCACTACTGATCTAACATCACAGAGGTGTAGACAATGAGATGCGCAGACCAACCAAGGACGAAGACATTCTCAGAATAAAGGTCAGAAAAAGCACTCTTCTTATTGATCGTAGCTACAAGGGTCTATTATACAGGCTTATCGCAAGTACATAAGATAGAAGTTACTTGAATCTCATTTACAAGGATCAATTACAAGGTCTTTGTTACACAAGTGAGAATAGAAATTTCTATGAACATAAGGGAAAGATCGTCTTCGATGGGCATCCTTCACTGTGTGATCATCATGGGCAGAAGAGAGATATACAGTCTACATCAAAGTCTCTCCTCCACTGACTCACCGCATCATCAGAGCCAACCCTCTTGTCACCAAGAGAAGCTAGAGCTTCAATATATACTGAAGCAGGGGAAGACCCAGAACCACAGCATGGCAAAGCCCCGTTGCTCCCAAAGATCAAGGCAGAGCACGGTCGGCTATTCATCGAGTGAGAAACCGACCTCGAACCCCTGGCTTGGATCTCCCACATCCTTCAGATGTCGCTCAGAGTCGAACTCCCTAAGACGGACATTTACATACTTCTCAAGGGCAGCGATGGCTCCTCCTACACAGAGTTCCTCCATAAGAATGTGGCTACTATAAATGAGAGAAGCCTCAACCAGTAGCTAACTTACACAAGGTCGATCATCGTTCGAAGTTTGGTTTGGATCTCGCATGGTGGTGAAGGATACCAAGAAGAAGACAACGACTCTTCAGAGGAGAACTTTCCCTTTTATAGGACCGAGAGTGGCCTAGAGCGTATGCCACGTGGCCGACGGTCAGAATTCCCATATTAATGGGACAAACCTAAGACTCAGCACTTTGAATGTTGGTCTTAGACCCTTAGAATTCTCCATATTATGGTGGCAATTAAGAGGGAAGCTCCTTAAAAGAGCTGATATTTATTGGTTTTTGCTACAGAAGCCTTCGGGCCAGAGGCGTAGCTACCTGCCTGCGCCAACCTCAGAAACAAGATAGTGGTAGGCCCCTCCCCTTCTTTTATTTCAGAAGTCAGTATCTTCACTCCAGAGGTGCAGCTACCTGCCTGCGCCAATCTCAGATGCACAAGGGTGTCATACCCTTCCCTTCGCAGCCAACGCCTTCACTGTTCAGAGGCGCAGCTACTTACATACGTCTACAAGAGGCAGAGGATGGTGATATGCTCATACCATCTCTATTCCCACAGTACAGTCGTCTGCTCTGGATCAGAAGCTTAAGTTACTTCTCTATAAGAGACTTGGGAACTCCCATCGCAACTAATGCAAGTCAACATGTCGCTCCAAAAGCACAGTAACCTCGCCAACCTGAAGTATAAGCCTACTTGTCGCCTACAGCACAGTGACTCCTGTATCTTGATACACAGCTTCATAAGTTGCTCTATATGCACAGAAGTCTCGTCGTCGTTCGAAGCCAAGTCCACTCGTCGCCTGAAAGCACAGAGGTTTCATCATATCCAGAAGCACGGTCTACTCGTTGCCCCAGTAGCACAGTAGCACTTAGTTCTCACCAGAGACGCAGGAAGCATGGGTCCACCCCAATTGGTTTGTTTAAACCACCTCTTACAGAGAATATTGGGATAAAATCTTGGTTGATATCATATCAGAATGATTTAAATCTTAGACGAGGATCAGTTAGACTCCAAATCTAAGATAACATCCCAAGATTTACTCGGCTGTATCCGAGCAAGCAAATCGGCATACGCCACATGTCACCTCCTTCGGTTATGTTTATAACCACCAGAGATCTCATTTGAGAAGAATCTCGATGTCCGCCACGTGTCAGCACCGCAGAAGCCTGGACCGTACAATGACGGTAGATTCTTTTATATGTCAAGAACCTTAATGCACATCGCATATATGCTCAATTTTCTATAAATAGAAGGAGTTCTTCTTCTACCAGAATCAATGAAAAGAGAGAGAAAACATTGACAATCGACAATCTTTAAAGGATCAGCCATCTATATCCACGAAGGGTTGACCACCCTCAACCACCTATCAACCAAAGAACCAACCAACCAACCATCTTCAAGGGATCTTCTCATCCAGATAGCCTCTTGATCGGTGACCCCAGAGTCCCATCAAAGGCGCCAGAATGCCATAGCAAGGTTGATTCATCGTCAGATCGTTAACGGAGTAAAGGAGCCATTACAGCACCCAATCTCTACCGTCATACTTTCCCAGAAATCTCTTCTTCCTGTACTTAGAATATCCTATTTAGGACTTTCTTCTTTGTACACAGATACCTTATATGTTCAATAAAGTAAAGAGTTCGTTCAACCTTTTGTTATGTCGAACACTACCGAACTCCGTATCATACTGCTCAACTGATATACCTCCCTGCTGGAGGTTCTAAACCTGTCTAGCCAGATCCAATCTGTTAGTAGGCGAGAAGAACATCTTATTAAAGAGGTCCTTGTACTCAGCCCTGGTATAACCCTCTCCAGCAAGAGTCGACTCATTCCTGAACTAGGTATGAGCGATATCCAATAGCTGAATCCCTACTGCCTCGACCCTCAAGTCATCAGCAAGGCGAGATACTCTCATAAGTCTCTTGATATCCTCGAGCCAGTCATCTGCATAAATGATACCCTTAGTCCTCCTAAAGTCTTGTGGTCCTAGCTTCTAAAAATTTGGGATGTTACCTGGCCTAAGCTAGGTACCCTACTACTGAGCCGAAGCTTTCCGCTCTACTGCAGCGAGAGCAAGCTGATGGGTGCTCTCCATGCCCTAACACATCATTTCTATCTGCCTCTATTTTACCTCGAACTGAGCGATCTGGGCCTCTAACATCTTTCTGAATAGTGCAAACATCTTCTCCCTATCAGTAGGTATAATGCATGTGGTCCGTATTACGTATTTCTGGAATACGTATACGTATTTTATTCTGTATTGTATGATTCCTTGTTTAGCTTGCACCTTGGCTTGGTTATTTCTTGGCTTGGTTTGGCTTGGCTCGGTTTTCTTTGGTTCAATATGAACCAATGTGAACCCCTACCTACCACCATTGTATTTATTAATCCATTCTCTCTATTCTCTCTCTTCATTAATCATCTTCTTCTTCCCCATTACTTCCTTACCTACCAGAGAGAAAAGAGAGAGGTCTAGGCAAGTACAACTTGCTTTATGGAGGAACTCTGATTTTATTGCTCCATTCTCTTCTTTACTATATTATAAAACACTTTAGTACTTGGCTTTTCTAATTTCCATGGCTAGATTCTTGTAGATCTAAGCTTGCATTATTTTCGAATTTTTTGGGTTTTGATCTACTAAATCTTGTTATTTTCGAGTTTTGATGGTTCCATGTTGTAGAGAATCTCGTTCTACCCTATTTTGACCTATAGAAGTTCGGATTTTGGCTCCGGATGATAGAGTTATGCAGCTTGGAAGCCATGGCTTATGGTGTACTTCTTCTCGGAAATTTGGAAAAGAAGCACAGTTCCGAGCCGCATGATAGCACTTGACCGTATGAATATTCATGCGGCAAGTCAGCTTCGAAACCGCACGCACTATCAACTGGACTTGACCGCATGACAAGTTCATGCAGCAAGTATCTAGTTCGGCCGCATGAGGCTCTTGTACTTCTAGCCGCATGGGGCCCTTCTTCCCGAACCGCATATGCACCCTTGCTCCGAGCCGCATAGACCGCAGTCTTCCGCTGCCGCATGAGGACCCGAGTCCTCTCAGCCGCATGACTGACTGAATTGAGCCGCATAGGTTCCTGCCCCTTCAGCCGCATATGTACCTTTCACTCTCAGCCGCATAAGCAGCCATGTTGACTTAACCGCATGCGCCTCCTTCTATACCCAGTCGCATGAACTCCACACTTTCGCTGGCCGTATGAGGCCCAACGTCTTAGAGCCGCATGTGCCCTTGCACTTCCAGCTGCATGCGCCCCCTTGTCTTGGCCGCATGTGATTCAGTGACCCTGGCCGCATGCACCCTCCTAATTGGGCCGCATGATTCTACCCTTTCCTGACCGCATATGCTTAGCCGCATGGCTCTTCTATAGCCCTGAATATTGATATTTTATTAGATATTTTATGTCCATTTTATATCCTTACACCTTTTGTCATGAACTTGATAATCATGGATTTGTTTAATATGTTTGGAAATAATACCTGAGCATGACACGATAGTGACCCGTAGTGGTGCACTCTTGACAAGAAAACCTGACATGACATGATGGTGGCCTGCCGTGGCGCACTCCTGACAAGTACTCTTGACATGATAACCTGACATGATATATCTTGAGAAGCTGTTGCGACGGCTACCTGACATGACATGACCTGTATAAATTACATGGATACCGTGGGCGATTGTGCTTGTACAAATAAAATAGTCCTGTCTTGCATCATGTCTAGGGAGGGACTCCTGTGTACCACGGTCAGGAGTACCTATTGAAATGGACTAAGGTTAATAACTAGATTAACACATTAGTCATGAAGAGATTTCCCAGCTACAAGCAATCCCGTTACCTGGGCGCGCCTGGGATCTGTAGCCTGCCGTCGAGTATGGCACATTTCCAGTACACTGTCATGTGTTGCACCTTTCAAGCTACCTAAGGGTACATACATTTCCTGGATGGTGTACCCACCTGAATTCAACCCCTAATTTCGACCTAGGTAACCTGGATGGTCTGCAGGGCTTGTGGCTGTGGAATAATCTCACTGCATCTTGTTAGTAACTAGGCCTGTGATAACCCTAGTTAGTTAAAGTATCAAGCCGTAATTCTTGCTTGGCCGTGAAATGATTGGATGGAGTCTAACCAGTCTAGTCTTGCCCTGATCCTGTTCCAGACTATTGTATGACCAGAATGCCTGTATTTATTTATTTTACCGATAAATGGTGAGAATTCCAAGTTCTGTTCAGACAAAGGGTTACAACCCCGGTCCTTGTTTGGTTTACGGGTTGTAACCTGGTTATCTGAATAGTTCCATGGTTATCTCGTCGTATATCATCCTGATGTATTTTCTTTAATTCCAGTTTTACCTTATTGCTGGTTTTAGTTCCTAAGTGAAGCTTCCTTTGTGGCACTTGCTCTTTCTGGGATCTGACCCAGCTGGTTTTGTATGGCCAGATTTCGGAGCAGCTCCAGAGGATCTACCGACCTTCCAGCCAGATGGTGGCCACTAGACGGAACCCTGGCAACGAGTGGGTTTATTTTTGATCTCCCATTTTATTGTAAAAATATTCTTTTGAGGCGTTTAGCCGACGAGCACCTATTTAGCTCGATTGTACTTTACTTACTGTCCGCCTACGGGCTGTAACATGATTGACAGATCCTAGGGTTGATCATGTATGACTAAACTCTTGCTAGTCCTCACATTTTGTAACGACTAGCTTCATGATCAGCTGAATATATAATATTTGGGACACCTTATTATTGTATATTTAATGATCATACATCTTGTAACATTTACTTACTTGCTTGTGATTGAGATACTAGGCTTGTTCATGACCATAGGAGACTGTTGGCTTGTAGTAAACCCTCATGTATCTAGACAGCCGTGACCGTATAGCGAGATGGAATCCATTTCAATATACGTAGCTGGCTATGTCTGCCCCCGCTCTCCAGTATTCTGGTTCTGGGGCGTGACATGGTTTAAGTGGTGGCCCATGCAGGTCTTGTAAATCAAGATATGTGAGGGTTTACCAAATAGATGTCTCAATCAGTATTCGTCCTTGATCTCTGCTCGTATCTTCTGAATCCTTGGATTCTTGTCCTGATCATATGCTTGTATCGTTGATCTGTCCTGGTCCTTCCTTATTGTTTCCCCATGTCATCTTCTTCAGCGGTATTATTCGTGGTCCGGCCGATCAGCAAGGCGGAGCACCTCCCGCGGACCAGCAGCAACCCGGAGATCAAGTCCAGCACTCCGGAGTTGCCTCCAGAGTAGAGCCTATTGGAGAAGAGCCCCCAGTTCAGCCAGTTCAGCCTGCCGAACCTGATGATGGTACTTTGGTAGGTCTCGTCAGGACCTTGATAGCTTCTCAAGATCGTCGTGGGGATGCCTTGCAACAGGCAGTGACGGATGCTTTGACCAGAGGAGGTCATCAGGGTAACAGCGCGGCCAACAGCTTCAAGCGCTTGAACCCTCCATTCTTTGACGGTAGTGAAGATGCGATCGCAGCAGATGCATGGCTTCAGGACATAGAGGTGGTTCTAGAAGCAGCCAGGACTCCAGAGAACGAGAAGGTGGCAGTTGTGCGCCTGCAGTTGTTAGATCTTGCCCGCAGCTGGTGGGCAGCTCAGGCCGTTGGATTAGCAGCACCTATTGCTTGGGCGGTGTTCAGAAAGAGATTCCAGACCAAGTATTTCGATGCCGTGGCTCGGTACAATCCGCAGACGAGGTTCACAAATCTGAAGCAAGGAGGCAGGACGGTCGATGGATATGCGGCCGAGTTTTCGAGACTCAGTTGGTTTGCTCCCATCTTGGTGGCAACCGAGTATGATAGAGCCCAGCGATTCCAGCAGGGGCTTCACTTGGAGATCTTATTGGCAGTCGAGCAGTTTGAGCATCAGACTTTTGATGCAGTCTTGAGAGCAGCCCGGAGACATGAGTATACCTCCCAGAGGATTGTGGATAGGGCCGGAGGTCGAAAGAGATCTCACGGCCAGATGAATCAGTCTTCAGCCCCAGTCCCGGCTGCCAGGGCTTTGACTATTGGAGCTCCGAGGCGGGTGGCCTCAGTAACGTCGGTTCAGCATTCCACTCCGACGTACCCTCAGCAGCAGAAGCAGAAGCAGTCTTCCGCAGTGGGATGTTCTCATTGTGGGAAGCCAGGCCATGTAGTGGCAGAGTGTCGCAGGGCACAGCGATTGTGTCTGGCTTGTGGAGCACCAGACCATAGGGTTGGATCCTGCCCGAATAGGGGTGGTTCATCATCGTCCAACCTTTCCAGCTCTTCGGTGAGAGGACCAGCACCGGTCCAGCAGCAGCAGTACCCATTACCGAGGCCCTTGCCACCTCAGTCCCAGATGTTCCAGCAGCAGAACCCCCAGCAGCATGCACAAGCCCAAGCCTTGAGCCAGAATAGGCAGCGAGGATTTCAGCAGAGGGGACCAGTACCCCGAGGGCACGGTCAGGCTATGGTGATGACCGCAGAGGAAGGATTGGCACCCGGAGAGGTAGTGGCAGGTACTATTCTCATCAACTCCTTTCCAGCTTCAGCTTTATTTGATTCTGGTGCATCGCATTCATTTATGTCTGTACGATTCACGACACGGGTAGGATTGGAGCCCGAGTCATTATCAGTAAGGCTCAATATACTTACTGGTAACGGACTTGTGGGAGTAGATAGAGTGTTTTCCTCGTGTCGGATCATAGTTAGCAGTAAAGAGTTCCCCGCTAGATTGATAGAGTTCCCGATGGCCGATTATGATGTGGTCTTAGGGATGGATTGGTTGAGGAACCAGTATGCTAGAATAGACTGCCATATCGACAGGGTTATTTTTAGCATTCCAGGCGAGCAGGAGTTTTCCTTTTCCAGAGGAGCAGTTGAGCCTTCTCCTCCAGTATTGCGGATGGCAGTAGCAGCAGTGCAGTTGCCCAGGATAGTGGATGAGTTCTCAGATGTTTTCCCAGAAGAGCTACCAGGTATGCCTCCAGAGCGGGAGATCGAGTTCACTATAGACTTGATTCCCGGGACAGCCCCAGTGTCAGAGAGAGTCTACAGGATGGCGCCTTCAGAGTTGGAGATCTTGTACAAGATGATTGAAGAACTTCGAGCCAAGGGATTCATTCATGCTAGTGGATCGCCTTGGGGAGCTCCGATGCTTCTTGTGAAAAAGAAGGATGGTACGTCCAGGTTATGTGTTGATTATCGTACCTTGAATTCGGTGACAATCAAGAACAGATACCCTCTTCCGAGGATAGATGACTTGTTTGATCAACTCAAGGGGGCTTCAGTATTCTCGAAGATTGATTTACGCTCAGGTTATCATCAGATCAGAGTCAGAGAGCAGGACATCCCGAAGACAGCTTTTAGATCGAGATATGGGCATTGGGAGTTCCTTGTTATGCCTTTTGGAGCAACCAATGCGCCAGCCGTATTCATGGATCTCATGAATCGTATTTTCATGCCTTACTTGGATCAGTTTGTGATTGTGTTCTTGGATGACATCCTGGTCTACAGCAAGAGTGAGGCGGAGCATGAGCAACATCTCAGAGTTGTTCTTCAGATCCTCAGAGAGCACCAGTTGTATGCCAAGTTCAGTAAATGCGAGTTCTGGCTCGATCGCATTTCGTACTTGGGTCATATCATCACTAGAGGAGGAGTAGAAGTGGATCCCCAGAAGATTGTGGCTATTGAGTCGTGGCCGGTGCCCAGCACAGTTGCAGAAGTTCGCAGTTTCCTTGGATTGGCCGGCTACTACCGACGGTTTGTTTCAGATTTTGCTCGGATATCAGCGCCATTGACGCAGTTGACCCGCAAGGATGCGCAGTTTGCTTGGACAGCAGAGCGTCAGAGTTCTTTTGAGCAGTTGAAGCGAGGCCTGATAACAGCTCCTATTCTCACGCTTCCAGATGGAACCGGAGGATTCTCAGTATATTGTGATGCTTCAGGCAGAGGCTTAGGATGTATTTTGATACAGCATGGGAAGGTAATAGCTTATGCGTCACGACAACTTCGTGATCATGTGAGGAATTACCCAACCCATGACTTGGAGCTGGCAGCAGTAGTATTTGCACTTAAGTTGTGGAGGCACTACTTGTATGGAGATAGGGTAGAGATTTTCACCGACCATAAGAGTCTGAAGTATGTTTTCACTCAGAAGGATCTTAACATGCGTCAGAGGAGATGGCTGGAGCTTCTTGTGGATTATGATGTCAACCTGCAGTATCATCCTGGGAAGGCCAATGTTGTTGCAGATGCATTGAGCAGGAGAGCTGGAGTTTATTTCCTAACAGCGCAACCAGAGCTGTTAGCAGATCTTCAGAAGATGGGTATAGAAGTTGTTCTTCCTTCCAGTGTAGTATTGATGGCCAGTATGCAAGTTCAGTCCACTATAGTCGAGAGGATCCGGATGGCGCAGTCGGCAGATTCCAAGCTTCAGCGACTCAGAGCAGAGTGTGAGGCAGGACGAAGACCAGAGTTATGCATTCATGAGGATGGTACACTTCGACATGGTAAGCGTCTTTGTGTACCCAGTGGAGATATCAGGCAGGAGATCATGTCAGAGGCGCACAGTTCTCAGTATTCCATCCATCCTGGCAGTACGAAGATGTACCGAGATATCTGTCAGCACTTCTGGTGGAATGGCATGAAGCGGGAGATAGCTCGGTTTGTCTCTCGGTGTTTGGTTTGCCAACAGGTTAAGGCTGAACATCAGAGACCCGCTGGACTTCTTCAGCCCTTACCGATTCCAGAATGGAAGTGGGAGCATATGACCATGGATTTTGTGACCGAATTACCTAGATCCCCAGCTGGTAGAGATGCTATCTGGGTTATAGTTGATCGGCTCACGAAGGTGGCTCACTTTCTTCCATTCAGAGTTGGTCAGTCGACGGCTCAGCTAGCAGAGATGTACCTCAGGCAGATTGTCAGATTACACGGTGTGCCAGTCAGTATTACCTCGGACCAAGATTCTAGATTTACGTCGCACTTTTGGCGTAGCTTGCAAGAGAGTTTGGGGACTCGCCTCCAGTTCAGTTCAGCTTATCACCCACAGACAGATGGTTAGTCGGAGCGCACGATCCAGACTCTTGAAGACATGTTGCGGTCTTGCACACTTGACTTCAGTGGTTCATGGGAAAATCACTTGCACCTGGTGGAATTCTCGTATAACAACAGTTTCCAGGCCAGTATCCAGATGGCACCGTTCGAGGCACTATATGGTAGGAAGTGCAGATCCCCGCTAGCCTGGGATGATGTTGGAGAGAGACAAATGCTTGGGCCAGAAATGATCGCTCAGACAGTTGAGGTGGTCAGGAGAGTCCGAGATCATCTTCGAGTTGCCCAAGATCGCCAGCACCATTGGGCCGATTCTCATCGGCGCCCTCTCGAGTTTTCGGTCGGCGATCATGTATTCCTGAGGATTTTGCCTAACCGTGGCGTCATTCGTTTCGGCGTCCGGAGAATGCTTAGTCCTAGGTATATTGGACCGTTTGACATTCTGGAGCGAGTAGGAGATGTATCCTATCGTCTCGCTCTTCTGCCGTCGCTAAGCGAGGTGCATGACGTGTTCCATGTATCCCAATTACGACGGTATATCCCAAACCCGAGCCACATCCTGGATCATTCGGAATTGGTTGTTGGTACCAACCTTTCGTATGAGGAGAGGCCCGTGTCTATATTGGACCGGAGAGAGAAGACCCTCAAGAACAAGACTATCAAGTTAGTCCGAGTTGCTTGGCGTCATCACTCTTTGGGGGAGTCAACGTGGGAGCGTGAGGATGATATCCGATCGCGATATCCCGACTTGTTTGCTTCGTGAGGTATAATGTCTTTCTTATGCCTCATACCTTCGATTCTTTGCTTGCATGATTGATTGTCTGCCTAGTTATAGCTTGCATGTGATTAATGTAGCTTGTCATTGCTCCTCTAGCCTCTTGATTAAATTCCGAGGACGGAATTCTTTTAAGGTGGGTAGAGTTGTAATGCCTGTGGTCCGTATTACGTATTTCTGGAATACGTATACGTATTTTATTCTGTATTGCATGATTTCTTGTTTAGCTTGCACCTTGGCTTGGTTATTTCTTGGCTTGGTTCGGCTTGGCTCGGTTTTCTTTGGTTCAATATGAACCAATGTGAACCCCTACCTACCACCATTGTATTTATTAATCCATTCTCTCTATTCTCTCTCTTCATTAATCATCTTCTTCTTCCCCATTACTTCCTTACCTACCAGAGAGAGAAGAGAGAGGTCTAGGCAAGTGCAACTTGCTTCGTGGAGGAACTCTGATTTTATTGTTCCATTCTCTTCTTTACTACATTATAAAACACTTTAGTACTTGGCTTTTCTAATTTCCATGGCAAGATTCTTGTAGATCTAAGCTTGCATTATTTTCGGATTTCTTGGGTTTTGATCTACTAAATCTTGTTATTTTCGAGTTTTGATAGTTCCATGTTGTAGAGAATCTCGTTCTACCCCATTTTGACCTATGGAAGTTCGGATTTGGGCTCCGGATGATAGAGTTATGCAGCTTGGAAGCCATGGCTTATGGTGTACTTCTTCTCGAAAATTTGGAGAAGAAGCACAGTTCCGAGCCGCATGATAGCACTTGACCGCATGAATATTCATGCGGCAAGTCAGCTTCGAAACCGCACGTACTATCAACTGGACTTGACCGCATGACAAGTTCATGCAGCAAGTATCTAGTTCGGCCGCATGAGGCTCTTGTACTTCTAGCCACATGGGGCCCTTCTTCCCGAACCGCATATGCACCCTTGCTCCGAGCCGCATAGACCGCAGTCTCCCGCTGCCGCATGAGGACCCGAGTCCTCTCAGCCGTATGACTGACTGAATTGAACCGCATAGGTTCCTGTCCCTTCAGCCGCATATGTACCTTTCACTCTCAGCCGCATAAGCAGCCATGTTGACTTAACCGCATGCGCCTCCTTCTATACCCAGTCGCATGAACTCCACACTTCCGCTGGCCGCATGAGGCCCAACGTCTTGGAGCCGCATGCGCCCTTGCACTTCCAGCTGCATGCACCCCCTTGTCTTGGCCGCATGTGATTCAGTGACCCTGGCCGCATGCGCCCTCCTAATTGGGCCGCATGATTCTATCCTTTTCTGACCGCATATGCTTAGCCGCATGGCTCTTCTATAGCCCTGAATATTGATATTTTATTAGATATTTTACGTCCATTTTATATCCTTACGCCTTTTGTCATGAACTTGATAATCATGGATTTGTTTAATATGTTTGGAAATGATACCTAAGCATGACACGATAGTGACCCGTAGTGGTACACTCTTGATAAAAAAACCTGACATGACATGATAGTGGCCCGCCGTGGCGCACTCCTGACAAGTACTCTTGACATGATAACCTGACATGATATATCTTGAGAAGCTGTTGCGACGGCTACCTGACATGACATGACCTGTATAAATTACATAGATACCGTGGGCGATTGTGCTTGTACAAATAAACCAGTCCTGTCTTGCATCATGTCTAGGGAGGGACTCCTGAGTACCACGGTCAGGAGTACCTATTGAAATGGACTAAGGTTAATAACTAGATTAACACATTAGTCATGAAGAGATTTCCCAGCTACAGGCAATCCCGTTACCTGGGCGCGCCTGGGATCTGTAGCCTGCCGTCGAGTAGGGCACATTTCCAGTACACTGTCATGTGTTGCACCTTTCAAGCTACCTAAGGGTACATACGTTTCCTGGACGGTGTACCCACCTGATTCAACCCCTAATTTCGACCTAGGTAACCTGGATGGTCTGCAGGGCTTGTGGCTGTGGAATAATCTCACTGCATCTTGTTAGTAACTAGGCCTGTGATAACCCTAGTTAGTTAAAGTATCAAGCCGTAATTCTTGCTTGGCCGTGAAATGATTGGATGGAGTCTAACCAGTCTAGTCTTGCCCTGATCCTGTTCCAGACTATTGTATGACCAGAATGCCTGTATTTATTTATTTTACCGATAAATGGTGAGAATTCCAAGTTCTGTTCAGACAAAGGGTTACAACCCCGGTCCTTGTTTGGTTTACGGGTTGTAACCTGGTTATCTGAATAGTTCCATGGTTATCTCGTCGTATATCATCCTGATGTATTTTTTTTAATTCCAGTTTTACCTTATTGCTGGTTTTAGTTCCTAAGTGAAGCTTCCTTTGTGGCACTTGCTCTTTCTGGGATCTGACCCAGCTGGTTTTGTATGGCCAGATTTCGGAGCAGCTCCAGAGGATCTACCGACCTTCCAGCCAGATGGTGGCCACTAGACGGAACCCTGGCAACGAGTGAGTTTATTTTTGATCTCCCACTTTATTGTAAAAATATTCTTTTGAGGCATTTAGCCGACGAGCACCTGTTTAGCTCGATTGTACTTTACTTACTGTCCGCCTACGGGCTGTAACATGATTGACAGATCCTAGGGTTGATCATGTATGACTAAACTCTTGCTAGTCCTCACATTTTGTAACGACTAGCTTCATGATCAGCTGAATATGTAATATTTGGGACGCCTTATTATTGTATATTTAATGATCATACATCTTGTAATATTTACTTACTTGCTTGTGATTGAGACACTAGGCTTGTTCATGACCATAGGAGACTGTTGGCTTGTAGTAAACCCTCATGTATCTAGACAGCCGTGACCGTATAGCGAGATGGAATCCACGTAGCTGGCTATGTCTGCCCCCGCTCTCCAGTATTCTGGTTCTGGGGCGTGACAGTAGGTACTGGAGACGGAGAAGGAAGATCTCCTGGAACAGATGGAGCAGTCTGCTGTATAGGAGAAGGAGGAGAAACACCAACGACAACCCTGGTTACGGCCCTCTGTACTGGAGTGGGAGCACCCACAACTACCTCGAAAATGGTCCTCTGCACTGAAGGAGGAGCACCCCCGAAGGCAGCAGTTGATACTCCAACCGCAGAAGATGTCACGACCCGCACCCACTGTGAGGGTACGAATATGTAACGACGCCCAGCCTACGCCGCAGTGTCGGCGGTAGAGCGTTGTCCTAGGTTACTATCTAACCAGCAACTCACGCAATTATAATGTACTCATCATGATCAACTCCGAACGGAGGACAAGTATAAGATATTGAACTCAATCACAGTCTAAGCACGATAAGATAAACACAGAAGAATTAAACTAAGAATAGAAGAACAACTACTAAAATAATAACAACTCTCAACAAATCTCAAATACTATACAAGTCCCAAAACTTCTATAACAAGTTCAACATGGAAACAAATGCTAGTCTACTAAACTAAATCCCGATCACTCCTGAGTGTCGGGGCCAAAGGTAGTCATCCCGTCTCCGGGTCCATAATATGTAGGGCATGTATCCTCAGGGCAATCATCTGTAAAATTTCAACAGGTCCAGTCAGGACAGGAACGAGTACAACTCATCAAGAAATCCCAATTAAATGACAGAGAACTATAAAACAGTTATAGACAGTTTTATTGATAAAATATGGCAGTTTGTATACAGGTGATGGTATAGAGAAACAGTTAAGATGCAAGGAAGGTAAGGTAAGTAAAAACAAGAGAAGAATCATAGCAATAAAGGCTGTAATTAGAAACTAACTGAACTAGAGCAACATGATATAAGTCCAGAATGTAAATATAAACAAGTGCAAAACCCAAATAAATCCAGACAACATGAATCTGATACCAGGTGGTTCCAGTACAAGATGAGTCCGGTATAAGGTGAGTCCAGTTGGTGATCAAAGGTTCCAGGGTGAGTCCAGCATATACTCTAACAGTGTGTTTTAAAATATCGGGATCGACATGTGAACGGCTGTAGGTAATACGGCACATCACACACCTGGCCGGGTGTGAGACGGCTATCATTCCAGTATAATTCCAAGGGAGTGGTTCCAGTATTGGGTATGTTCACATGCCTATTCCAATATTTCCCCGTCCAACAAGTACAAGTGAATCCAGAAAACGACACGAGAAATCGGGATGAGTCCAGCCAAACATAATGATACCAGCAAAAGATTCCAGAGTGATTCCAGTAGGTGGTTTCAGTAGTGATTCCAGAAGGTGATGCCAATAGTAGTTCTAGAAAATAGAGGCCAGACAGATGGTATATGTGTCGTATACATGAATCCAGAAATATTCATACGTGTTGTAAGAATCACATAAAACTATCTAGAACTGAAGTACAGTAATTGACAAGTAAATGAAAGAACTATCAGAGAATGTACTCGTCTGTATCCGATGAATCTGGAGAATATATACTGTCCGAGGAGTGGTGTCTGTCTCCTACAGAACAGTACAAGTCACAACGAGTCCAGAATAGTAATAAGATGCACTACGAAGCATACTACATGAATCTAGGTCAATCTAGACCAAAGTCAACTCTTAGTCAACTCTGGTCAACCCTAGAAGTCAAACTAGGTCAACCAAGTCAAACCTAAGTCAACTAGTCTAATCTAGGTCTAACAAGGCTATTCTAAGTCTAACAAGACTATACTAGTCTATTCTAGGCTCACTAGCTAAGCAAACACAACCATAGGCCATAGGCTAAGAGACTAGGCCATGGGCCAATAGGCTATACCATGGGCTAAGCAAAACCATATCCATATCTAAACCATACACATATATACATATATACAATACATTCTATCTTATGGTATCACATACACTATATATATCTAATATATAAGGTAATAGGAATTTACATATAGATTCATTAAAATAATATAACTAGAATACACATATAGGCTAATGTGATTTACCATACAACCTATAGGTTAATACATACATATATGCATAGGCATAGAGAGGGACACATAAATATGTGTCCAAGTGTATGTGTGTGTGTGTGTCAGATAGAGGGTGTGTGATACATGAATGTGTGGGGGATTACATGTGAGTGTAGGCTTGTGTGTGTGAGTGGCTAGAGGGGACATGTGTGTGTGAGTGTAGGAGGGTATGAGAGTGTTGTGCTAGTGTGTGTAGGTGATACATAGGCATGTGTGTGTGATAGAGGACAGTGAATAGCAAACAGTGTAATAGGAGTAGGGAAAAATCAGTGAAGTATTGAATCATGAGGAAAACTGAGATTACACTCAGTTCAGCCCCTTCCTAAACTCAGATTTCACACATTTCATAACAGTGAAAGGTTCCTTAACACATTCTCAGATTTGAATGTTAAACCAACAGTTCATCATATCATTTCAGATTTCAAAAACACTCAGATTTTGCATGAACAAACCCCCCCCCAATTTCCAGATTTTACATTGAAAGAAAACACACAATTCAGTTCACAATATCAGTAATTATTTTGACATAAACCAAAACAAATAGTTCAAAAACAGTCCTATAATGTAATCTCGAATTTTTGGTCCAAAACACATCCAAATATACCCAATATCAACACACTATTAGATATCATATAGGTACACATATTAGAGGCGTAATAACAAGCAATTAACAGTGTCTAATAGGTTTAAATGATTGCAAAAACTCATTTTCAAAATCTGGAAAATTTAGGATACAATGCACAGTTTCACAGTTTTTAGGATAAATGGGAAATCGAGAATTAACAATAAAAATCAATTAAAAATAAGAATTTAATGGTTGGTAATATCAATACACAATGTGTACGTGTCACACAAGTGGTTTGTGTCCATCAAATTGGACACAACGTGTCCAATTGAAAACAAAACACAAAACAGCGCACAGAAGACTGTTTCTCGTGCACGCGTTCACGTCGCTCGTGTGCACGACACGAAGCGACACAACCCACAAGATTGTGTCCACGTGTTGACCTAGTGTAGGGCTAGGGTTAGGATACCCTGCCATGTGTCCACGTTGCGTGTGCAAGGCACGGGACACGCGTATCAGTGGCTAAAAATGACAGCCACTGAACAGTACAAAAACCCGTGCACGTGTTCGTGCGTGTCCGACACGACACGTGGGGACCTGAAACTTGGGGAGCCCCGTGTCAGTGTCGGCCCCATGCTGTATGTCAAATCCCAAGTGTCGGGGTGGCGTGTCCGTGTCGCAATCATGCCCGAGTGGCAGGGCACGCACAGTCCCCGCGTGCGCGTGTGCACGACCGCGTGTACACGTGCCCGACACGACTCGACACGACACCAAGAACACAAAAAGACACTAGAAACCTATAAGCGAGGTCAAATACTATTTTTCTATTCAAACATAATTCAAAAAATCACACGAAAAGCCCATTGAGGCATTTCAACAAACACATTCTATACAACACTGATACGTGTCCAAAAAGGACACGAAAGGACACAAAATTTTGGAGATTCCTATTCCTACAGTTAGATTAGGGCTAGGGCATCCTAGAAATGCAATTAAACAGAAATTTCATGGGTTAGAATAGATTATACCTATTGATGTGCAAAGCTCACAAAAGCCCCAAATGGAATGGTTCTCCAAGCCTCAAAAACTCCCATAAATTGATCCTACTCTGAAATATTCTTACACAAACAGAAAGAACAGAAGAATTAGGTCCTAATGCAATTGATTTGAAGGAAAATGGAGTTGAAATGGATTTCCTATGATTTTAGAAAGATGGAGACTCACCTCTTCCAAAACTTGCACAAATCCCAATGGAGGCTAGTCCTAAATTCTAGGAGGGGATTAAATAGGGGGAAAGGATTAATAGTGGCTGCCATGGGCTGATTAGGGTTAGCATTGGTTCATGGTGTGGGCCTATGGGCTATAAGTCAAGTCATTAATCATGACTTATGAAGTCATAAGCCATATTAGTCAAATCAACTCCAAATCTCTCCAAACAAGTTCCAATGACTTAAACTTCACTAAATTAGGTCAAACCAAGTTTACTTAACCTAACCAAGGGGTCTTAACCTAGGTTAGTCACTAGGTTAGTCTTCTAGTCAATACTAGTCAAAGTCAACTATAGGCCCAAAATCAATTCTACTAAAAATCACTAAAAATCATATTAATTCTAATAAATATAATTAATACTAATAATCACTAACCATGGTTAGCTGAGACTATCTATGACTAATCTAGGTTGGGTCCAAATCAAGTTAGGCTAATCACAATACATGACAATCAATTAAATAATATTAAAATCACACCATTCTTAATAATATATTAAATTCCAATAATATATATTAAATTCAATTAAATTCAAAATGAAAAAAATACCCTCGAACTGGAAATGATAAATAAAACACCCTAATCACATAGTCAGGCTCTAGGTTAAGCTGTCTCTAGTGTTACACTATCAAATCACCAAAATCATAAGTCATGAATTTAAATAGTTTAAAAATAATTAGAAATCACTAAAAATCATAATATGAAATAAATACCCTTAAATAATAATTATAATTACAAAATTTCAAAAATACCCTCATATAGAAAACTGGGTGTTACAAAAGAAGTAACTGGCAGGCCAACGGGATAGCATAGACCTCTCTGAAGCTGTTGGTCCCGAACGCTTCGATCTGGTCTTAGACGGCATCCTGAAGACAGATCGAAAGAAGAAAGTCAATATGGCACAAGATAGATTATATTCAAAGGAGGACTGTTAGAGTGCAAAGAATCAACATCAAAGAAAGGACAGTTGCATAGAAACAATAGATTAGAAGTTTTTTCCTAATTGTGATTGAATATCCTTAGCCTATATCATATATATACAGCAGGCTCTTAACAGCACTCTAAGTTGAGTACCACTACGGTATTGTACTAATTGCGACTTTTGACCTGCATGGGCCATCACTAAAAATATGTCATGACCTACACCCGGTATAGGGACACGAGTGTGTGACAGCGCCCAGCCTACATCGCAAAATTGATAGTAGAACGCTGGCAAGGTCTACTATACTAACTAATAATATATATCGTAGCCTTTCAAGATAATCATCTCCGAACGGAGAACAAATAATGATATGTTCATACTCAATCACAAGTCTATATGGAAGATAAATGGCACAATAAGAATGACATAAAGAAAAATATCTAGAAGTCTAACATAACATAATACAAGTCCAGAGTTTAAGAGTCATCTATCTCAATACGAGTCTGAAATAATAAACATGCCAGAGTCATAAGGATGGAGACAAATCCAATACAAAACCTAGTCTAACTGAGATGCTACTAATGCCTCCTCAGCTGGAGCTAAGCCCTTCTAGAGCAGGGTCTCCTGGTCTACGCCTACTACATCTTGGGGCCATAGTAGGTAGGGAAACCATCATCAGAATCATCTTAAAAATATATCCAGTCAGGATTAGAGCAAAGTACGTTTCAAATAACAGTTCCAGTAAATTATAAAGACTATATGACAGTAAATAGATAGAATATACAAAATAAATTAATGTGTTCATTAATGTAACAAGGCATGAGTAAAACTATAAATAAGTACAAGAACAAGTGAACATGATGTATCATGTACAAGAGTCAAGAATCATGCTATCTATGTAAGTGAGTACTCGTTTCAACATGTGACCGGTTTAGGAACTTGCACAAGAATTTATGGCCTAGTTAATTATACGTACGTTGTATGATTAACACTCACAAGAAACAAAACATGCACAAGGAGTGTATTGATCATATATCTACACTAATACTCCCCACCCTCGACTAGTATAGTAGATCCAAACATGGTACATTATGACACAGGATTTTTTAAGAAGGTTGCGAGCCCCTCACAGGAATCGTGGTCTATATGATGCATAACAACAACAAGACTTGCACATGGTACACCAAGATAGCCAAGGAATAACATCTTATGACGAAATCCAGAAAATACCAATCCGTGTGACTAATGTATCAAGAAATTAAGGATATCTACACTAAATACAAGAAATATAAAGGATATCATTAACAAAAAATTATCAGAGAATGTACTCACTTGAGATTTGGTGTGAAATGTCAACGGTATCCGATATGGTGCCTCGAAGACCTAAATATGGAATATAAATTTCAATTCATATTTTACAATCATATACATGATATTCTAGTTCAATACTAGGTCTCCAAGTCATTTCTAAGTCAAACTAGGTCAATCTAGGTCAAACTGGTCGAACTTGCTACTTCTAGGTTGTATGAACCTATATCTAGATTATTAGGTCCATACTCTGCTTATCTAGGTTATACTAGCTAAAATAAGATACTAAAGTATCAATATATAAAACCTTTATATAAATACTAGTACCAATACTAGTTAATGAGGATCATTTATTATATAAGTCATGTAATACCATACCATATTACCCTGATATCTAATTAGCTATTATTTGACCCTAACTCATTACTACCCTTTACCTACACACATTATCCTATAAAACATAGGCTATTGCCTACCTATAGGAGGATAGCTAACTACCATACTTGCCTACATGAATACACATGTTTACTACCCTAGGGTTTATCCTAGTACTTAGTCTCATACACTTCTCCTTCCATACATTGCCTACCAACACATTTCCCAATCACAACATATTATCTATTGCTCCTAACCTCATGCCACATAAATTACCTAAACATATACCTATACACATGTCTTAACCCTTTACCTATACATACCCATCATCGTACCTATACTCTAGGATACTACACACAAATCACTCACACACACAAGCACTCTCACACACAATTGCCTAGTGTGTAGCTAATGCGACTGTTGTCCCTACCCCCATTTATCCTCTTCTCACAGCCTACCAACACTTGGGTTTACTGATACAAGCAGCAGATAGCTACTGAAGCTTACTGCTTCTATTGCTTGATGCACACTTGTACCTGTTCCCTTTCTACTACAAGTTGTTGCCAAGGCAACAACAACCTACTGCTGCACTAAGAACTGGTTGCAAAGAAACTAATATCTCCCCCATACAGCTGGCCTCACAACAACATGTCCAAGCTGTGTGTGCAGCTCACCCCAAAGCAGCAGGTGTTGCTACTGGATGACTAATCAACAGAGCATGGATTAACTGCTACTGATGCTTAATCTTCTTCATGTGTGCACAGGCTGCACTTTGCTGCTGTTGTTCTTTTGCAACCTGTTATTCCTCTAACATGCCCCAATTTTTTGTCAAATTATACAAAAATCAGCCCTAACTCCTTTATCTTATTACCTATCTATCTACAAATCTATACATACAACCCAAGTGCATATTCCCTTATGTCTCTAAAGTGACATACACGCACACACACACACAAACTCTTGAAACCCCTACATTGCAGCCACCCTATGAGTGCACAATGGTGCATACCAATCTGCTACTATGCCCTGTATACTAATGTGTTTGCATAGCACCAAACTGCAGCTGCCTCGTCCTCTTCCTATCTTACCATCAATCTATCTATCCCTCTATCTATATATTACACATGTGCACATACCCAAATATATATATATATATATATATATATATATATATATATATATACACATATGTAATATATGTACACATGCCTACATACATACACACACCCCTATGAATGTACATATGCTCAAGTCTAATATCCACACAAAAGGCACACATGCTTATGTAAAGGGCGCACACACACACACACATACACTCTAGGACACCACACACATGACTAATGGGGGCACACACATGTGTATCCACAAGACACACTCACATGTGCACAAATACAAATACTTGGCGTGTAACACCCCCATATCGTACTAATTTACGATACGATTGTGATACGGCCATGATAACTATACCAAAACTTGTCTGAATCCTACCAAACTACATGAGCAAGTCTAAAATGTATATTAGAGCATAATTAGAGCATGGCAAGGCTAGTGTCAAGTGTCATGTATAATAGGACATGTGCCCACAAGTATAGGAGGCCAAAATCTCCTAAATTGACCCCGTGTCCTACTGTATCATGACATGACCTATACATATCCATTTGTGGAAACAAATTTTGACACACAACCAAATCTACACTAAATTGGTCTAACAAACCTAATGACAAATACTTGGTACACCATTCTCGGAATTCCTCTAAAAATGGCACAAAATCAATTGTAACTTCCAAATATATATTTATTAGATTCTTAAAACTCTCCCTATGGGTAGTGCTAGTCCATGGGTGAATTCCTATGGGTTCATTAACACAAATAGAGTCTAAATAGCAAGTAAAATGAGGTGTTTGGGAGATAGATTCCCAATAAAAAGCCAAATGGACATGATTCGGACACGTAGCTCCTAGCAAATGGACTCCTCTTCTTGTGCTCCTAGTCTTCAACCTCCTAGGATCCTTCTAGTGTAGAGAATGAGAGGGATTGATGAGAGAATGATTGAGATTTGAGAGAGATTGTGGAGGAATGGTTCCAAATGGGGAAGAATACCAAATTAGGAAGGAATAGGACTATGGAATAAAATGAAGTGAATGGGAACTTCCCTTCTCTTGGCCGGCCATATAGAGCTAGGTTAGGGCTAATCCAAAATGTCTAGCATGGCCTCTGATATTTTCATGTGGCTAATTAATTGTATAAAAGGGTTTTGGACCCATTTCGATCAATAGTCTAATCTCTATTCTAATTAATTGGTCATGACTAATGAGTCTAATTGAGCCTATTCAAATGAGTTGGTTCATGAGTCATGTCATGCTAATTATTGGGCTCTAGTCAAGTGTTTAGGCTAACCGGTTTACTAACACAAGTTAACAATTAGTCTAGCCACTAACCGTAATAACTATCACAATATTTATAAATAAATATACACAATATAAGATAATTTTGAAATGACAAAATTATCCCTATTTTGAAAAGTAGTAGTTACAAAATGGGTCTCTTGTGCCATTTGAAAATAAGTAGCACATGGGAACTCAATTGAGTGGGACACCATAGGCATGTGTGTAGTAAGTTCAAAAAAGGTCAAAATCATATATTGGGTCGAAAGGATTGGATCGATGTCGAGTTTCGAAATTAAATTGGAAAGTATGACATGTTTTACGGTGAATAGTAAATTGGTCTAAATTGACCCAAAAGTTGTGCGATGAAAATAGAATACAAGAGAATATTTTTCAGTGGGACATGATATATCAAAGTGATGATAAACTTGTCAGAAGCAAAACTCATGAAGGAATTTCTAAATATTGATACTTCTTGTGCCCCAAAAATCAAAGCTACAAAAAATATATATTATGATCGAAAATAATTATGGGGAAAATATCTATTAATAACTATATTAAATAAAATAATAATAAAAACATAACTCAAAAAAATCCAAGGAGCATACACTATTCGGGGAGGCTTGATGCGCATCTACAGGCACTCGTCTTGGTTTAGACGAGGCATGCTTTCGCACCATCTGCTGGCAAGCTGGCTGAAATGCCGCTTTGTCTTCTTGAGTAGGGAGTGGCCGGGATGGCCTGATGGAAGTACACGTTCACGAGTGCCTGGCAATGTATCATCTTCTCCAGTTAGAAACGAGCATTCGGCTCTGTTCTTTTTGTATTGTTACGCCCCAGCCACGTGTTTAGCTAGACTCTCGACCAACTCAAATACATAAAAGCTGTGTAATTCAAAACAGGTGTCCATGTAACCATAATAACATCCACAACAGTAACTATACTATGAACAATAAAATATATAACTAACGAAGAACAGAGTAGATGGCATCAACTAATGATACCTGAAGATCCCGAAGATATAGCTCCCAATATGCCTATGTCAGATCTCAGCAAATACATGGAAGGAAACTAGCAATAATATGGTGAGATCACAAGGTCCTCAGTGGACATAGTAAGATACATAACGTACATGTCGAATGTAATAGTAACAACATACAAAGGAAATGATGGAAATAGGGTACTCTACTTCTAAACAAACTATAAAAAATGCAACATCAAGGACAATGTTCAATACTTGGGATAACAGATACAAGTATCATCACAACCGTAGCTCATCTGAAACTAACAGCCAACAGAATAATCCTAATTGTATCTCCTCTGAGATTAACGACCAATAGAGTATCACAACCGTAGCACGAAACTAACGGCCAACAGAATCATCAACACAACCGAAGCTCATCCGAACTATCGGCCAACAGAATACCATCATATAGCCCACGTGTCTAATGACTGTCCTCCATGTCTCAATGATCTATACGGGTGGTAGCCAAGTCAACTCAAGTCAAGTTATGTCAATCAATCAATCCAGGTCAAGTCAATCAATCTAGGCCAAGACAACTCAATGGAATATAGTCAAAGGACTAGAAATACCGTCATAATACTAACAAGAAACAAACAGTGACACTAGAAGAACAAGTAAGATAGGTGCACGTAGAACAAGGAAATAATAATAACATGAACATAAGCAACAGGTAATCAAGTATGACTGAAAGGAACAACAATATAGGAAATGCATAAAAATACTATACATTGGACAAGGTATATTTGCCTGTCATCCAAGTCCCCGCTGAATTTGCAATATCCAAACCTACCAAGAGTCCACATAAAACAAAATGAATTATTTTAACATTCTAATTACACATGGGACACATGGGTTTCCTGAATAATAATTCTGCATGCTTTTAGGATTTCTAGACCTATTTTATAGTTTTGACTTCCAAAATTCAAGGTTAAGTTCCCAATTAAAGGACATACATATAAATCACCTAAAAATCATAAAATCATAATTAAAACATGATTTATATGGAATTTAACCTCTCAATTCCATATTTGGAATTTTGGGTTCAATTCATGGTTATGTCTATTTTATGCCAACTAGTCTTGTCCGAAACTTATCCGAATTACTACCAAATCATGGCTATGTCATATATCTATCAAATCTCATAAAAAATATTAAAACCTGATTAAAAATCATAAAATAATACCCTATTTATATACCAAAATTAGCTCCTACTGATGAGCCAATCTATGTCAGCAATTTACCCGAAAACCTAGTCTAATTGCCCATATTTTTAGTGATCAGATTTGAGAAAAAACCATAAAAATAAATTTAAAATAGTTTAATTATAGTAATAAAATACATAAAAAAATCAATTTTAAGAATTAATAACAAATTCTCAAGTAATCGCACTGAAAAGTCTCAAACTAGTCCGACCGTGAGCCAATCTATCAACCACCTAGTATGTTTCTATATAGACTATAATATAACAAAAAGGATGGAAATATATGGGTTCTATAATAACAAATTATCATAATTCTAAAATAATTATGCCATGGGGGTTTGAGAACAAAAGTTTGAATCTTTACCGAAAGCCTTCGAAAGATTGGATGTCGGTCCTTCTTCTTGTCTAATAACACACCTTTTTGCTTATGCTTCACTTCTTTTTCCTTGCTTGATGGGTTGAAGGTGATGGAAATGGATTCTTGATGGATTTGATGGCAAAGATGGAGTCTTTATGGAGTTTCTTAGAAAGTTTGGAGAAAACTGTTGTGGAAATTGAAAGGTGTATGGAAGGGATGGAGATGGTTGGTTTAATGGAATAAAGAAGATGAAATATTGTAGAGGGCTATTGTCTTGGGTTCCTATATATTTTAGCCGTACAACTAGAATAAGTCTTGGGTTCATATATAATTTTAAATTATATAAAAATCTAAAAATCACTATTTAGGCCAAATAAAAAAATAAAAAATAGGGGATTTACATTTTATCCACCATAAAAGGACTTCGTCCTCAAAATTAAAAATAAGCTAAGGATAAAAGAATTCATTACAGAATAAATCAATTACGATTAGTCATTCCAGGTTTTCTTAAAAGGTTGTGGGACACGGTTACCAATGGGATCCTAGTTTGATGTCACATGCTAAGGCTAAAGTGTACTTGCTCAAAGCTACCCATCTTTTAAGAATCAAGTTGGTAGTAAAAAAGTATAGTCATGATCCTATTACAAATATTTATGAAAGGGTCTATCTCCAAGGAAAGATAAAGGGTGTTAGGTATTTCTAATCGTAGTCATAGATTCTCTAAGAAGGCTAAGTACTGCCATGGTGTTATTGGGTCAAGACGGAAGAGAATGACTTGGTCGAGTATAATTAGGCAAGAAGTGGTACTGAGGATCAACTGTCGAGCATACATAATCTAAACACAACAACTATACTCTTAGTTCTCACATGTTAAGCCATATAATGACCATAACTAACATTCTATCTATATAGTCTGGCTACCCAACATCACAATCACACCAATAACCTAACTTAATTTTACTTTATAATATAACTATAAGGCTCTCTAATTTAGTCATTTAAGAAGTAAATGGATACAGGAACCTAAGGCTGGGTCAAGCAAACCGTACCAATATCAAACAGCGGTAGGGTCAAGCAAAACAGGAAGGATTGTCGAAATATTTCCAAGAATGGTAAGAAACCAAGCGAGATGCATAGGATATAGTCTAAGTAAAAATCGGAGGACCATATGCCTCCGTAATCATGTTATCCGGAGTCTGCCCTACCAGTACGCATCTGGCTGCAAAACTCCTTATGTCATAATTCAACGGATGGTTGTAGTACGTTTTTGTTATGCCAGGTAATATAGGTTCTCAAACTTATCTTCGACCAAATCCATGAGATGTTTCCAAATTAGCTTTTTACGAAATACAGGAGAAAAGATCCATTAAAATGCATATAATATGGTTTAAGTAGAATCCGAGAAACATATATAACTATGATGTCGTTATCTGAAGTCCTGTCTTGCCAGTATTTCTTTGACTGCAAAAACTTTCGATTCCGTAAGACAAAGCAAATATAATTCTCAAACTTTTCTTGGACCAATCAATAAGACATTATTCCAATGATAAGAATTACTCAAGAGTCAACTTGGAATGATTTAGTTAAATCATAAGACGAAAGAACACAAAAGCAATCATATCGAGAAATAAGATAACATGAAAGCAATAGTATTGAAGAGTCCTAAGAAAGCCTATAATCCAAGTTGTGGATGTATCCTCATATCCTATCCTCAAATGGTTTGTAGGCTGACAGTAGTACGACTATTCTAGGTACCACCACGACTTCGTGCATTTTGCAAAGACGTGACCTGCATGGGCCACCACAAAAATATGTCACATTCAATCCCAAAATACGTTGGACTACGATACGTAAACAAGCTAGCAACGTATTTAACTAGACTATAGTTCGACTCAAATACGTACAAGTTATATAATTCAGAACAGGTGTCCATGTAACCATAATAACATCCACAAAAGTAACAACATTATGAACAACAAAAGATATAATTAAGGTAGAACAAAATAGATGGCATCAACTAACGGT
This sequence comes from Iris pallida, assembly GCA_029216955.1. NCBI lineage: Eukaryota > Viridiplantae > Streptophyta > Magnoliopsida > Asparagales > Iridaceae > Iris > Iris pallida. The sequence goes on along the minus strand of JANAVB010005800.1, from coordinate 3,052,937 downwards.
ACCTGAAAATCCCGAAGATGTAGGTCACAATATGCCTATGTCAGATCTCTGCAATTACCTGAAAGAAAAACAATAATAACCTGGAGAGATCACCATATCCTCATACGACATAGCAAGATACATAATATACATTCCGAATGTAACAATAATAATATGCAAAGGAAATGACAGAAATAGGCACTCTACTTCTAAACAAGCTATATAAAAATGCAACATCAAGGACAATGTTCAACACTTGGGCTAACAGAAACAGGTATCATCTCAACCGTAGCTCGTCTAAAACTAACGGCCAATAGAATAATCACAATCGCATCCCCTCCGATATTAACAACCAACGGAGCAACACAATTATACCAAGAAACTAACGGCCAACAGAATCATCAACACAACAAAAGCTCATCCAAACTATCGGCCAATAGAATACTATCATATAGCCCGCATGCCTAATAACTGTCCTCTCTGTCTCAATGAACTATAGGGATCCCATCCAGGTCAATCAAGTCAAGTCATATCAATTATTCATTCCAGGTCAAGTCAATCAATCCAAGCTAGATCAACTCAAAGGAAAAGAGTCAAAGGACTAGCAATACCGTCACAATACTCATAAGAAATAAACAGTGACACATGAAGAACAAATAAGATACATTCACGTAAGATAAGAAAATAATAATGACATGAACATAAGCAATAGGAAATCAAGTATGACTAGAAGGAACAATAATACAGAAAATGCATAAAAATACTGGATAGTGGGCAAGGTATGCTTGCATGTCATCCAAGTTCCCATTGAATTTGCAATACCAAAACCTACCATGAGTCCACATACAATAAAATAATTATTATAACATTCTAATTACACATGGGACATGGTTTTCCCAAACAACAATTCTGCATGCTTCTCAGATTTCTAGACCTAGTTTCATAGTTTTGACTTCCGAAATTCAAGATTAAGTCCCCAATTAAAGTACAAACATATAAATCACCTAAAAAATCATAATATCATAATTTAAACATGAATTATATAGAATTTAACCTCTGAATTCTAGATTTCAAATTTTGGGTACGGTTCATGGTTATGTTTATTTTATGCCCTAGTCTTGTCGGAAACTTATCCAAATTACTACCAAATTATGGCTATGACATGTATCTATCAAATCTCATATAAAAACATAAAAACATATTAAAATTTTGAAAATAATACCCTATTCATATACCAAAACCAGCCCCTACTTATAAGTCAATCTATGTCAACAATTTAGCTGAAAACCTAGTCTAATGGGCCCTATTTTTTGGGTTCGAATTTGAGATGAAAATACCATATAAATAATTTTAAAATAGTTTACTTACAGTAATAAAACATATACAAATTCAGTTTTAAGAATTTATAACAAATTCTCAATTAATCATACCGAAAAGTCTCAAAGTAGTCGTACCGTAAGCCAATCTATCAACCACCTAGTATGCAATCTATATGGACTAGAATATATAAAAAAAGGATGTCAAGATATGGGTTCTAGAATAATAAGTTCTCAGAATTCTAAAATAATTATACCATGGGGTTTGAGAAGAAAAGTTTGAATCTTTACCAAAAGCCTTCGAAAGATTGGATGGCGATGCTTCTTTTTGTCCATGAACACACCTCCTTGCTTATGCTTGGCTTCCTTCTCTTTGCTTTATGGGTTGAAGGTGATGGTAATGGGTTCTTGATGGATTTGATGGCAAAGGTAGACTCTTTATGGAGTTTCTTGGAAAGTTTGGAGAAAAGTGTTGTGGGAATTAAAAAGGTGTATGGAAGGGATGGAGATGGTGGGTCTAATGGAGTAAACGAGAGGAAATATAAGAGTGCGTTGTTGTTTGAGTTTCATATTTAAGGGAGGGCTGCTATGCGTGGCTTTGATTTTTGTTGGGAAAGAAGAAAAAAATAGGGTTATTGTTTGTTTACATAGGGTTTGATTTAAAGTATTTATGGATAAGTATGTAAAGGTTTGAAGTTTTCTTTTGGCCGAATAGAATAGGATAGGGGAACACATCTTGCAGGTTTTCGGTTTAGGATCGTCCAAAAAAAAGGTGATTACTTAGTTGGTAACCTATTAAGAAAGTAGGTGGTTTGTTACAATTCTGAGATGGATTGCTCTCCAGCTCCCGCTCCATGCCCCCCCCCCCCCACTGCGTCTTCTCCGGCCGGCCCCGCCTAGGACGGCGATTGCCCGCCCTCCACTCCTTTTCTCCCATCCCTCTCCTCGTATGGCGGCACCCCTGGGATCGGCCAGGCGTTGACCCGCTCCCCCCCCCGACCTCTTCGTCGTCCTCGGGCCGCAGCCTCCACCTCCGCCTAGATCGCCCGCTAATTGCCTTGATCTGCCCCCTCCCACCGTCTTCTCCCTCTGGCAATTTCCTCCACTTTCTTCGCCACCCCCCCGGTCCCCCCTCGACGGTTACGGCCCGGCCGATCCTGGTGGCCTCGACCCACCCCGTCGCCGCACTGGCCGGACCCAGGAACAACGACGTGCTGCTCCGGGGTGCCAGGCAGGCGTCCCCCCTCCTCGCCACCACCTCCCCTTTCTTCCCCCACCTGAGGCCCTCCTCCTGCTCCTCCCTTCCCGCTCTCACCCTCCCCCCAAACTGGTTTGAATTTAAATTCAAACCATCATCTCCCACCCACCTTTTTCCCTCCATAGTTTTGAAGCCTTTGTCCTCCACTGCTCTGGTTGGCGCAAGTCATCCTCCTGGTGCAACCCAGGCCAAGTCCACCCACTCGGATGTAGGCGCATACCACTCCCTGGCGTAACTTGGTGTTCTTGGCACGAGTCATCCCCCTGGCGCCACCCAGACCGGCTCCACCCTCTCGTTAGTGGGCGTAGGTCACTCCCCGGCGCAACTTGGTGTTCATGGCATACCCCAGCCCACACCTATCTCCTCTTCATTTGGTACTAGCCACACCCGGACGCATTATGGTGACCCACTTGGGCCACCATTCCATCCTACCGGCGCATCCCAGCCGTTGATGTTTAATACTCACCTCAGCGCTACCAGGCCTCCCCTGGACCATGTGCCTCCTGGGCTCCTTTCCCCTCGTGCAACCTAGCCCTACCCCACCCCTCCCGATAGTAGATGCATGCCATTCCATGGCACAAACTGGTGTACCAGGCGCAACCTAACCCATCGCCACCCCCCCAATCAGTTGGTATAACCCACACCCTGGCGTACCATGGCGATCCTCTTGGGCCAACATACCATCGCTCTGGCACAACCCAGCCTTAGCTGAGCGCCACTCGCCTCAGCGCTCCCAGACCTTTGCTGGACCCGGCACCATATGGGCGAAATGATGCTCACCTTGGCACCTGGGTGCGCGATAATTGCTTGACGCAACCTGGACTCCAGGTTGGGCTGCCCTCGTGGGCGTAACCTCAGTCAGTTATTGGACACCATCCTACTGTGTCGGGCGTTAGCCATGGGTCGGCACAATCTGGATTGGATCCGTTGGCGCAACTCGGATGCTGGGTGCTCCAGGGGTCCCCCATAATGGGCTTGGCACTCTATTGCAGGCCCTGTGCTCGGCGTATCATGGCCATAAGCCTGTGCCCAGCGACGTCTATGTAATAGTGCCTTCTAACTCACACGCAGGAGTTGGCGCTACCCATGGTATGGCGCAACCTGAACAGCCAGCGATGGTACAAACAGGGCCCTTGAATGGCCCGGCCGACCTCATCACTCTCATCCCCAGCTTGGCAACGGTCCCCCGACCGGTCGCAGCCCCACCCCCTCCTCCATCCCCGGTGCGACCAGCACCCTGCTAGGGTTGGAGCATGCCCTTTTTGTCGGCACCGCCGATGCCTTCCTTTGTCGATAAGCTTCGTCCTGACAAGGTACCCAAGCAAGGACTCCTGTTTCCGGATGTCCCCCTACCATAAATCGAGTATTCGCTGGCATCTCCCACGCCGACGGTGGCCTTCACCGACCAGAAACTCTCCTCTCTGGCCACCTCCTTTCCCTACTCCTTCATCCTCAAATTCTTATTAGGCTGTCCCAAACTCGCCCATGTCCAGGAGGTTATTGCCAGTTGGCGGCTCTCGGCAGAATACAGGGTAGCCCCACTTGACCCGAGGCATATTCTGCTCCATCTCTCCTCCGACCTTGACCACAGGACCGTGTGGTCCAAAGACACTAGTAGGGTCGACTCCCACCATATGAAGATAATCAAGTGGTCAACGAACTTTAACACTAAGGAAGACTCAGTAACGGTCGCCGCCTGGGTGACTCTTTCCAATCTTCCCCTTATTTATTTTGTCCCGGCGGCTCTTAAGCATATAACCAACTCTTTTAGGACTTACGTGGCCGTTGCTGCAGAAACCAGCAACCTAACCAAAGCTCACTACGCCAAGATATATGTGGAACTCGACCTCACCTCTGTCTCTCCAATAATATCCTTATCAAACTTGGCAACCCGACTCACACCCAGCAAATCATCTATGACAATCATATAATCTTCTGCTCACACTGCCATTTACGCGGTCACCTCTCAAAGCATTACTTCCGTCTCCATCCGGAGCTTAAGAAGAAACCGGAGCGGAAAGAACCCCACCCCAAAGGGAACCAGCATCAAAAACCTGCCCAACCCCCCTGCTTTCTCTACCGAACTCCCACATCAGATTCAACTCCAATGAAGGCCAATCCGATAGAGGCACCTTCTCAGACAAAGAGGTGATCCCATACCACCCACCAAACCTACCCCTTTCTAACCAGTTTACCGCCCTCGCCTCAGAAGCGATCGACTCCTCCCAGGAGATAGCCTTTCCTGTAGACTCAGTCATGGCCCCCGTAACGGACTCTGAGGACCTCAGTGGCCCCCCACAGAGGGCGCTAAGGAGACCTTCCAAGAACTTTCGAATGCCACAGACCACCAAACCTCCTACGGAGTCATCGTCGTAGATGCCCTCGCTATTCTAGGGCCAGAGCAGGCCCTTAGAGGTCTTCAGATCCTTGTAGCTGGATTCTCGCTCCAATCGGAAGTCGACCAGATTGGAGTCTCCGACGACACCTTTCTCATCCCATCGGAGATAGCCAACCTCGACTCCGCTGGAGAAACGGTCGTACCCCCCGAAGCCATCCTAGGCACTTCTACCAAGACGGTGGGGGAAGAATCCACCACTACCTGGAAATCTGATAAGAAAGGGGTCGCTAAGTCTCCGACCATGCACACCAGGTCCGCAGCAAAGCGGACCAACCAACCCCCCAAGCTCCATTAATGCTGAACATTCTCTCCTGTAATGTCCGCGGTCTGGCAAACAAACCTACTATGAGGAGAATCACCAGCCTTAAGAAGACTTATAAGATCGACATCTTCATCATCCTTGAACCTAAAATCCCATACAAGAGACTCAAATCCATTCAACTGCAGTTAGACTTTCACTCGGCCATTGCTGGCATATACGATATTTGGATCTTCTGCTCCAAGGCCGTCAAAATTGGAGTCATCCATGAATCCAGGCAAGCCCTTTCTTGCTGGATGGAACACCCTTTGATCCCCAAGCGCGCATCTTTTCTGCGGTTCACGATAGCTGCGACATTGCGGATCGCAAACACCTCTGGAACGACCTTCTGGACATCCACCAACACCACTATAACCTCCCGTGGCGTTGCATAGGGGACTTCAATGCTATCACTTACAGAGATAAGAAGACCGGTGGCCTCCTTCCCCCTTATTCAGCCATACAAGACTTCAATAACTTTATCTTCAACTCTCACCTCACCTCTCTTCCGTTCACTGGCAACGCCTTCACCTGGTGCAACATGAAGGAAGGCGATCGTCGGCAATACTCCCACCTCGACAGGGCCTTAACGAAGTCCCACTGGCTAGGTATGGGAACTACCTCCAAGCTATCTCACCTTAATTCCACCGATCCGACCTCGCTTCCCTGCTAGTTGGAATTACTAGAATATCTAGCCAGTCCAGAAAGAGTTTTCGATTCCTGGACTTCTGGAACGAGCACCCCTAATTCTTGGGCGTCGTCACAGAAGCTTGGAACGGCACAGACTCCCCCGCACCTCTCAACCGGGTGGCCAACAAGCTCAAGGCCACGAAGAAAGCCCTAGCGGCCTGGAGCAAGCAAGCTTGTGGAGATATTTTTAAGTCATTCGTGAGACTGAGGATGACGAACTCGTATCGAAGCCAGGTACATGACAGACTATTCGCCAGCTGCCAGGAAAGCCCTGAACCTCACCAAAGCCATACTCAAATTCAGGCTGAAAGTTAAGACCGACTTTTGGAAGCAGAAAATGAGGCTTAAATGGGACAGCGATGGGGACAAAAACTCGAGCTACTTCTACGCCTGCGTCAATGGTCGCAGACAGAAACTCACTTTCCATCAGATTGCCGATGATAATGGGACCAGCATCAGTGATCAAAAGGGTATCCAAGTGGCGGCTACGAAGTTTTATTCCGGTCTATTCTCCAAGGAAATGGTCCTCAAAGACAACACCTTCCTGGATGAGGTTCCCCACCTTATTAGTGACTCTGACAATATCTAGCTAGAACAGCCCCCTTCTGAGGAAGAGGTAAAAGATGCCGTCTGGGCCCTTGACGAACACAGTACGCCTAGACCAGACGGGTTTTCGAGGGTTTTTTCGCATATGCTGGGACATCATCAAGGTGGACATCCACAATGCGGTCTCCGTCTTCCTCCAAGGAGCTACTTACCCCAGAGCCATCTCAAGCACCAATCTGATCCTCATCCCGAAAAAAGACAACCCAGAGACATTCAGTGACTTTTACCCCATCAGTCTTTGTACCTTCACCAACAAGATCATATCCAAGATCATCGCCTCCCGCATGGCTAGCCTTCTTCCCAAGGTCATCTCGGAGGAGCAAAGTAGCTTTGTTCGGGGGAGAAATATCCAAGATAACATCATGTTGGCCCAAGAGTTAATTACCTGCATGAAGCTCCCAGCAAGACGGGGCAACATAGTCATCAAATTAGACATGGAGAAAGCTTACGACAGACTGGATTGGCAATTCATGATCTGGGTCTTCACAGCCTTCGATTTTTCTGAAAACTGGACCAACATCGTGTGGAGATCAATCAGCAACTTATGGTTCTCCACGGTTATCAATGGTCAGGTGGACAATTTCTTTAAATCGAGCCACGGGATTAGGCAAGAAGATCCTCTATCTTCTACCATCTTCATCATTACGATGGATGCATTGAGCAGAAACCTTAATAAGATGGCGTACACCCCCAACTTCTAGCACTATCATACCACCAGCGGTTGATCGATCATCACCTACCTAGCCTTCGCAGACGATATCCTCATATTCTCTTCAGGGACGCCGGGTCGGTAGAAGTTGTCCACAATACGCTTAAGAGATACGTCGGGTGCTCGGGCTAGAAGGTCAACCCGAAAAAAAGTGTTCTCTACACCCACCATAAAATCAAGAGAGAGAAAGCAGCTAGCCTCTTGTAAAACCCCTAAAATTTTACTATATTTTTTTTGTTGTTTATTAAATTGGTACTGATTTAAAATTTTATTATACGTCGCGTAGTCATATTGTACGTCGTGCACGAAAGTTCACTTTTTGAATTTGCTCGACGAGTGCGAATATGTGCGAGCGTACATAATTTTGAAAAATATTTTTATTTTTATGGTTTTAAAATAATATAAATAATAATTATTTTGTTAGCATTCCAAAATCTCCAAGTTTGTTATTTATTTATAAAGCCTTTTATTTACACATCTATAATAATAAATAATTATTCTTGTAAAATTTTATTTTAGAAAAATATATTTATGTAAATATTATTTGGTCATACATAAATATTTTGTAATTATTTATTAGTTTATTTTTAAATAATAATGTAATTTTCAAAAATTTTATTATTAGTATTTTTGGAAAATATATTTTTGAATTATTATGGCAATTTAAATCTTGATTTGATTCCATGGATTTATTTAAATAATTAAAATAATACCTATATTTGGAAATTTGATTTACCTTATCTAATTTTAAGTTAAAGGTTGAATTTAATTGGATTTAAATTGGATTTGATTTGGATTGGATTTAGATTTGAATTTGGATTTAATTTAATAGTAGCTAATTATCTATTTTGGGTTTTAAATAAATTCTAACACTTATCCAACTGGGAATTCCCACATCCTATAAATAGGCAGGTACTCCTCCATAAATTCCACACATCCACAAATTACTCCATAAATTTTTCCACCTAAGTGCGTACATCGTGTCTGTGTCCAACTTCTTCCGTATCGGCCGTGACGGCCTCGGGTCCGACCCCGGTGACTCTCTTATTCCACACTTCTTACATTTATATTTATTATTTTTCGTGTCGACAATTCTGACACAATATTAAATCCTAAACCTAATCCACTGTCCCGTCAGCCTCCGCCTCCGCCTCGACTCCTAACCAGCACCCCCGGCAAACCCCCTCGACCATGTACCCGACTCCCCGACCATCAACACCACCATACCCATCCACTGCCACCCCATCAACCCTTCAGAACTCACCACCCCGACATCTCCGTCTACCCGATGCCATCATTACCAAACCAGCCATCACCATCACCTTATACACCACCACCATCGACAACCCTGGCCGGCCGACCAACCCCTGGTCGCCGCCAACCAACACCCTACACCAGCCCCGCAGCCACTACCCACACAAATCGACACCACCACCACTTTCCTTGTTCACCACAACCACCTTCGCCTTTCCGTCATCCACCATATCCCCACCACCCGACGACTACCGCCATCAGACGAAACCACCAAAACCAAAAGCATAGAAAGATAAGAAAGGAAAGGGACCTATACCGATCCGCCGTCGCCCGGCGTCTGGACTCCGCCACCAGCGCCGTCTCCCTTGGCTGGAGTCTCCGACATCCGACTCCGTCGTCGGTTGCCTCGCCCAGCGCGCTACGCCGGCCGAGCCCAGTCCCGAAACCCTCTGCTCACCCGATCTCCATCGCCCTCTCCGGCAGCTCAGCCGCTGCCCCTTCTTCTCCGGCCCCTCCGCCTATTCCTCCGGATCTGCACCTCGTCGCCCCATCTGCACCCCACCGGAAACCCTCTCCTCGACGCCCAGCCTCCGCCAGTGAAACCCCTAACCACCGCACCCGCGCCGTCGAGGTACAGCACCCACACGCGCCTGAGCCACCACGACCACCGCCGGAGCCGACCTCCCCGTGCCCTCTCTTCCGCTCACAAGCGACCGACCGCCCTTTCCTTCCCGCGCTCTCGACCCGCCGGCGAGCCCACCGCGTGAGCCATCCGCCGCGCGAGCCGTCGATGACCCCCTTTTCCACCGACGTCGCGTCTCCCGACCGTACTTCCCCGATCCCGCTCCTCTCTCTCGCTCGCCGGAGCAACCGCCCACCGACCCCCGCTCTTCTCTTCCCGATCGATCCCCTCTTCTCTCCCTCCTTCCCTTCTCATTCTTCTTCTTCCAACTTTTTTTCTCTTTTTTTCTGTTGACTTTTTTCTGTCATTGTGGTTAAGGAATTGGGAAAGAAAGCAACAGTGTTGCTTTCGTTTTGAAGGTCTGTTATTATCATTGTTATTAGTATTATTATTATTTTTATTAAAAATATTGTTGGTTGGTATAATTAAATGTTTTTTTTCTTCTTCTTATTTATTGTTTTATTATTATTATTATTATTATTATTATTACAAATTGTTTTGTTCTTGTTCCCTTCTTTCTTAAATTTTTTTACCAATATTAGTATTATTTTACTCTCATTCTTATTAATATTATTAGTAAAATATTTGCTACTTTTCGACTTTTTATTCCATAATTACATATAAAATTTTAGTTTTATTATTACCAACGATATTTGTACTACTAGCAAATACAAAATATTATATAGGGTTGACCCTATACTTATTTTCCAAAATATAATTTCGAAACCTCTAGAGATATTATTTAATTACATTTTCCTAGATAAAGTATATGGAAATCTTTGATCAATAAAAATATATTTAATTTTGTTGGTAATTCTCAAATACTATCTAAAATATTTTTACTAAATAAACATAGTTTCAATGACTATAATTAGTTTTCTCAAAATCGTATATATTATTTATCTCTCCTCTTTTGATTATCCTTCTATCCGTGACTAAGCCCATTATTCCTAAATCCCTCGCCAACTTTGTACCTTCTCCGTCGACCTTAACTAAGTTGACCGTTCTAGACCCGATGGAATACTCCGTGTCGTCAACAAAGGCTCCCTTGCGTAGTTATAACATCGAAGTCGATCTCGTGCCACATGATCATAGCACCACACCAGGCGTCACAACAGGCAAGTATACCTTGCTAATTAACTGTCAATTATTTATTTTCGGCATTATTCACTTTATTTTATATTGTTAGTTTCCTTTGATATAAACTGCGCATCCAAGCCATACTTGGGTGCAAGCGACTTTATTAGTCGTTGCTTTATTTTATGCATGTTGACTTAGTGTTAGCGGACTACCTTCTTGTTGGGGGATATCCTTATATCTCCTTTGGCTGTGACACTCACACTACACGGTTTGAGACATGTTACTAGGGGCACGACTTATTGACTAGCTATCTCTAAAGTCGTGTGACGGATAGATGATCGTGACTGCTATAATTAGGGTTTTAGAGACTCAAGCAGTTACAAAACTGGACGAGCCATGGACATGACTTGAACAGTGTGGGATATATTAGGGGAGGACAGTCGCTAGTGCGTATAGGAAGCCAAACAGGTAAACCACAGTCTCCGGATGGAACTGTGGCGATATATTTGCAGATACCCTCTGACGTTTTGGACGTTACGGCCGGATACAGATGACTGGATGCCAGTTACGTACACATAGCCTAAAATTCCACCCATGTGCATGAAAGTTGTCCTCTAAATTGCACATTAGGCGGTTAGAATCTCCTTTGCATATTTGTGTCTAGGATAGTCTTTTATATATTATTATTCTGACAGTTCATATTAGCTTGTTCTTCCTGTATCTTGCTACGTCCGTCTGAGGACCTGGTTTTTCCCCAGGTGTGTGTTCATATTTTTCTGCAGGTGTTCTAGCCAAGGCCGTGGTCTTCTCCATTTCTTCGAAGACGATTGCGCTTGGTTCATCTTGCCATTTCATGGATCGAGTCTTGTATATTTCTTTCATTATGATAGTTGGTAGTGGACTTTGTCTCTACCCAACATATTATATCAAGACTATTCATTTTATGACATCTTTTACTCTTTATTTTGTGGATGAGATTGTTTAGTTGCGGTTTACTATATTTTACAGCTTATGTATACATACGAGGCCCTGTACTTCGTATGTATACAGCTGGCATGTCTACGTTCCTAGTCCTACGTATTTTGGGACTGGGGCGTTACACCTCTCCATCACCATCTCCTTCCCCATCAAGCATCCTCCATTCCACTACCTTGGTTGCCCTCTCGTTTACGGTAAATCCAAGGCCGGTGTCTTCGAGAACCTGATCAATCGTATCAGGAAAAAACTCGAGGGCTGGCATAACGTTACCCTATCCCAGGAGGCAAGATGATCCTCATCAATCATATCCTCACATCCATTCCCATCTACACCCTGGTGGCGTGCTCCCTCCCCAAGAAAGTTCTATCTTCCATCGAGAGTATCTTCAGCAACTTTCTCTGGGGGTACTGCGGTAGCTACGACAAGCACCATTGGGCTAGCTGGGATACCATGGCTCATCCTACAGGAGAGGGGGGCCTGAGTTTCACAAAACTTTCCTATATCGTTAATAACTTTTTGATGAAACTGTGGTGGATGTTGCGCATGAGCCAGAACTTATGGACCAGGTTCATGAAGGACAGATACTTCAAGCACATCCACTCATCGACGGCCATCTCTAACAGCAGATCCTCAGCGGCTTGGCATCGTATTCTCATCGGGTGGTCTCTTGTCGAATCAGTTATTCGTCTACAGGTGGGCAACGGCGATTCATCTCTATTTCTGGAGCGCTGGTCAGAGATAGCTTGCTTCCCAACCTTTCAGCTGGCCCTAGGAACAGCACTATCAAGGACTTGTAGGACCCATCGGATAACAACTGGAATTGGAACAAAATTCGGATACGGGCCGGGTCAGAGGCGGTCGATTCCATCGGCCGTAGCGGATTGACGATTGGATCGGACGCAGATAAGCTCGAGTGGTCACCCACAGTTTTTGGAGCATTCTCGGTTAGATCGGCCAGAAGAGTGATCCTTGGCAATACAGTGCCATCTCCAACCATTGCATCCTTCTAGCAGACATGCATCCCCAAGAAGTGGTACATCCTCATTTGGAGAGCTCTTCGCAATGTCCTTCCCGCCGATGACACTCTCAACACTATCAGGTTTAGCCTTGCATCAGCATGCACATGCTGCTCTGATCGTCAATCGAAAAATGTCAACCATATCCTTGGTCAAGGGGATCTCCCGGTCAAGGTCTGGAGAGTTCTTTCCCAGCGTTACCGAATACCTCATGGAGGCGACAACTTCTTCGACCTCATGGCGACCTAGACTTCCGCGTCCCATGGCTACCAGATCGTAGCTGCCGTCGCCTCGTGGGTGATCTGGAAAAATTGCAACAAGACGAGATATGAAGGCCACCAGTACTCCGTAGACCAACTGATTCGGGAGACCATTCATCAGTGTCGCAAACGGAGCTCCCTCTGTAAGCACGGCCAGACGATCTTCTGGAACTCTCTTCTATCCCCGGCTTAGCCATTTTGGTTTCAGTTTTTCTCTTCTTTTGACAGTATACGTGTATAGGCCTCGACATTTTGCGCCTTATGGTATACTTGTATATGTTCGACCTTTTCGGCCTTCATGAATAAAATGGGTTATTGGTTGAAAAAATACATATATAATATATATATATATATATATATATATATATATATATATATATATATATATTATATATATATATATGTATATGTGTGTAGGACTGTTGAACACCTCTAGAGGGAGTGAATAGAGTGTGTGCATGTGTAGCAGAATAATTATCACAATTAAAAATTATGAACTATGGCAAGTAAGAGCAAATGATATAACAATAGATGAATTACAGTAAAGTAAGAGTTAAGAAGATCAAACTCAGTGAAGCAGTGATATATATATATATTAGTTTCCCTCGTAGAGGACTAATCCAGTCTCGAGTACTCCTACTCGATGTTAATTCACTATGGAACAAGGTTTAACTGAGTGCTTACAACTCTTACAACATCGTACTTGGGGACAAGTGCACGACCGACTTCAACAACATCGTGCTTGGCGACGAGTGCACGATCGTCTCCAGAAGGCAATTGAAAATTGGAACATTTTTTAATTCAGCCTCTGATACAACTCTTTAAAAGCAAATTCTGAATTCAGCCTCTGATACACCTCTTGATTTTGGTTATTTTTTATATATGGTGAGTTGCACCATTGACGGTTATCTTGTGAATGTGTTTGTGACTCCGGCGGGGCGGCGTTGACATGGAATAAGTATAATTGGGATATGGGCTTTACTTGTGTCTTTACAGGTTTGTGAAACACTGAGAATACAAATGAGACTGCCAAAATTTTTAGAAAATCTTAGAATTAAATATTGGTTTTTATCTTCCACAATTTAGCCTGTGTCTAGAACCGTACTCATAACAACTTACTTGTCATTTTTTTCTTTAATTTGTAATTAGAACTCATGCTTGATTGATAGTTAGTACTTGAGCATTTTATGGTTTGAAACAGCTTGCATGATTCTTGGTTTGCATCAGCTTGCCTGAGTTGTGTTCTAGAACAACTTGCTTGACTTATATTTTTGAACAGCTTGCGTGAATCATAGTTCGTGTTGATCTTATTTGACTTCACGGTTTGTGACCAGTTGATTTCCTTGGATGTTTTTCATATTGGTTTTACTGTGATACTTGGGTGTTTTATCATTTATAGTCATTTCGTGTATATGTTTTATTTTTATGTGTCTCACATGTAGGTACATTCGCACGCAGGTATGATCCTCAAACTAAATTAATTAACTCTTTATAAAGAGGATTATTTTGTACCTTGTTGGGTAATGCCAGCGAGCATATATTTACGGCTTGATGAGGTCTTTCTTCTTCTTCAAAATTGCTTGCCTCGCTTTCACACCATATACTTTTCTAGCGTACTTGTGAGATAATGATCTTCTTTCATTTGATCGTTCATAGCGATTCTCCTTTTTAGTAGTACAACAATTCTCTTCGATGTGTCCTGTCTTGTTGCAGGTGTAACATATATGCTCTTCTTCATATAAGGAATTGTGTTGTACCTTAAATCCTAATGCCGTCATACAGACATTTGTATCATTATGAGGACTATCCTCCTCTCTGAAGTTGCTAGGTTTGCTTTTGTACCGGCACTCATAAGTAGCTTCAAGAAGTTTCTAAATTTTATAAGATGTTGTGCAAGTAGTAATAAGATTGAATACATTTATGTCTACAACACAATAAAAAGCATGCATTGCTTTTGCATCAAGGCTAGCTAACTTATTTTTTTCCTCTGTGTAACTATAATAAGATTTTTTTTTTAATAATAGAAGAAGTGAGAATAGAGGTGATAGTAGGTTTTTTGTAGCCATTGATAACACATGACCACAAATCATACTATAGAGATTTTAGGTACAAGCTCATCCGTGTTTTTCAGTATGTAGTTTGTTTCATCAAATAGTGGTAGTCAATTTATGGATTGCCTTTCACCGGTGAATATAGATTTCATGACTATCGTATATACTCTCTAGATGGTTATGTATATATGTATAACCTAGCTCTAATACCAATTGTAAGACCGTTGAGCGCATCTAAGGGGGAAGGGGTGAATATAGTGTGTGCGTGTGTCACGCCCCAGAACCAGAATACTGGAGAGCGGGGGCAGACATAGCCAGCTACGTATATGAAATGGATTCCATCTCGCTATACGGTCACGGCTGTCTAGATACATGAGGGTTTACTACAAGCCAACAGTCTCCTATGGTCATGAACAAGCCTAATGTCTCAATCACAAGCAAGTAAGTGAATGTTACAAGATGTATGATCATTAAATATACAATAATAAGGCGTCCCAAATATTACATATTCAGCTGATCATGAAGCTAGTCATTACAAAATGTTAGGACTAGCAAGAGTTTAGTCATACATGATCAACCCTAGGATCTGTCAATCATGTTACAGCCCGTAGGCAGACAGTAAATAAGTGCAATCGAGCTAAACAGGTGCTCGTCGGCTAAACGCCTCAAAAGAATATTTTTACAATAGAGTGGGAGAGCCAAAAATAACCCACTCGTTGCCAGGGTTCCGTCTAGTGGCCACCATCTGGCTAGAAGGTCGGTAGATCCTCCGGAGCTGCTCCGAAATCTGGCCACACAAAACCAGCTGGGTCAGACCCCAGAAAGAGCAAGTGCCACAAAGGAAGCTTCACTTAGGAACTAAAACCAGCAATCAGCACAGAATATAAATAAAAGGTAAGAACTGGAAATAAAGAAAATACATCAGGATGATATACGACGAGATAACCATGGAACTATTCAGATAACCAGGTTACAACCCGTAAACCAAACAAGGACCGGGGTTGTAACCCTTCGTCTGAACAGAACTTGGAATTCTCACCATTTATCAGTAAAATAAATACAGGCATTCAGGTCATGCAGTAATCTGGAACAAGATCAGGGCAAGACTAGACTGGTTAGACTCCATCCAATCATTTCACGGCCAAACAAGAATTACGGCTTGATACTTTAACTAACTAGGGTTATCACAGGCCTAGTTACTAACAAGATGCAGTGAGATTACTCCACAGCCACAAGCCCTGCAGACCATCCAGGTTATCCGGGTTAAAAGAATTATAGTTGAATTCAGGTGGGTACACCGTCCAGGAAACGAATGTACCCTTAGGTAGCTTGAAGGGTGCAACACATGACAGTGTGCTGGAAATGTGTCCTACTCGACGGCAGGCTACAGATCCCAAGGCGTGCCCAGGTAACGGGATTGCCTGTAGCTGGGAAATCTCTTATGACTAGTGTATTAATCTAGTTATTAGCCTTAGTCCATTTTAATGGGTACTCCTGACCGTGGTACTCAGGAGTACCCTCCTAGACATGATGTAAGACAGGACTGGATTATTTGTACAAGCACAATCGCCCACTGTGTCCAGGATTAATTATACAGGTCATGTCATGCCAGGTAGCCGTCGCAACAGCTTATCAGATATATCATGTCAGGTTATCATGTCAAGTGTTCTTGTCAGGAGTGCGCCACGACGGGCCACTATCAGGTCATGTCAGGAGTGCACCACTACGGGTCACTATCAGGTCATGCTCAATTATCAATTCTAAACATATTAAATGAATTCATGATTTCAAGTTCATAAAAAAAGGCGTAAGGATATAAAATGGACGTAAAATATCTAATAAAATATCAATATACAGGGCTATAGAAGAACCATGCGGCTAAGGCATATACGGTCAGGAAATAAAAGATGCATATGCGGCTGGCATAAATCGAACTCATGCGGCCCAGACTAAGAAGTCCATACGGCTGGGTCTGGGGGTTCTCATGCGGCTCGAGGATCAGGGCCTATGCGACTGGGAGTGGGACTAGCTTCCATACGACAAGGGGAAGGGAGGTTCCATGCGGCCAGGATGAATTGGACTCATGCGGCTCAGGGGGTATGGGCACATGCGGCTAAAGGGGAACGGGTGCGCATGCGGCTGAAGGACCCGGGTTCATGCGGCTCGCGGAGCCAGATTCATGCGACTGGGTCAATGGTTGCATATGCTGTTAAGAGTTTGCTCCTAGTAATGCGGCTAAGTCCATATAGTCTCATGCGGCTGAAGGGAAATCAGTCTATGCGGCTCAGAAGGAGACTCTGCCTATGCGGTTGAGAGTCTCATGCGGCTGAATCACTTGCCGTATGAATTGTCATACGGTCAAGTCAAGCCCATGCGGCCAGGACTGTCGTATGAAGGCTCATGCGGCTCGGAATCACTTGCCGCATGAAGTGTCATGCGGTCAAGTCTAGCACTGTTCTTCTTCTCCAAGCTTCCGAGAAGAAGAACACCAAGAATCCATGCTTCCAAGCTCCATAAAACATTCATCCGAAGTCCAAATTCGAACTTCCATAGGTCAAAACGGGGTAGAACAAAATTCTCTACAACATGGAACCTTCAAAACTTAGAAATAACAAGTTTAAGTAGATTAAAACCCAAGAAATCCGAAAATAAAGTAAATATAGATCTACAAGAATCTAGCCATGGAAAGTGAAAATGCCAAGTTCTAAAGTATGTTAAAATGTTGTAAGGAAGAGAATAAAGCAATAAAATCGGAATTCCTTCATGAAGCAAGTTGCACTTGCCTAGACCTCTCTCTCCTCTCTCTGGTAGGTAAGGAAGTAAATGAGGAAGAAGAAGATGATAAATGAAGAGAGAGAATGAAGAGGGCTAATAAATACAAATGGTGGTGGTAGGTAGGGGGTTCACCTTGGGTTCATCATGAACCCAATCAAAACCAAGCCAAGCCGAACCAACTAACCCGAACCAGGAATAAACCAAGCCAAGAAGGAAATTATGCAATACAAAATAAAATATGTACACGTATTCCAAGAATACGTAATACGAACCACAGGCATTACAACTCTACCCACCTTAAAAGAATTCCGTCCTCGGAATTTAATCAAGAGGCTAGAGGAGCAATGACAAGCTATATTAATCACATGCAAGCTATAACTAGACAGACAATCACTCATTCAAGCAAAGAATCGAAGGCATGAGGCATAAGAAAGACATTATACCTCACGAGTCAAACAAGTTGGGATATCGCGATCGGATATCATCCTCACGCTCCCACGTTGACTCCCCCAAAGAGTGATGACCCCAAGCAACTCGGACTAACTTGATAGTCTTGTTCTTGAGGATCTTCTCTCTCCGGTCCAATATAGACACGGGCCTCTCCTCATACGAAAGGTTGGTACCAACAACGAATTCTGAATGATCCAAGATGTGGCTCGGGTCCGGGATATACCGTCGTAATTGGGATACATGGAACACGTCATGCACCTCACTTAGCAACGGCGGAAGAGCGAGACGATAGGATACATCTCCTACTCGCTCCAGAATGTCAAACGGTCCTATATACCTAGGACTAAGCTTGCCCCGTACGCCGAAACGAATAACGCCACGGTTAGGCAAAATCCTCAGGAATACATGATCGCCGACCGAAAACTCGAGAGGGCACCGATGAGAATCGGCCCAATGGCGCTGGCAATCTTGAGCAACTCGAAGATGATCTCTGACTCGCCTGACCACTTCAACTGTCTGGGCAATCATTTCTGGACCAAGCATCTGTCTCTCTCCAACATCATCCCAGGCTAACGGGGATCTGCACTTCCTGCCATACAGTGTCTCGAATGGTGCCATCTGGATAGTGGCCTGGAAACTGTTGTTGTACGAAAATTCCACCAGGTGCAAGTGATCTTCCCATGAACCACCGAAGTCAAGTGTGCAAGACCGCAACATGTCTTCAAGAGTCTGGATCGTGCGCTCCGACTGGCCATCTGTCTGTGGGTGATATGTTGAACTAAACTGGAGATGAGTCCCCAAACTCTCTTACAAGCTACGCCAAAAGTGTGACATGAATCTTGAATCTCGGTCTGAGGTGATACTGACTGGCACACCGTGTAATCTGACAATCTGCCTGAGGTACATCTCTGCTAGCTGAGCCGTCGACTGACCAACTCTGAATGGAAGAAAGTGAGCCACTTTTGTGAGCCGACCAACTATAACCCAGATAGCATCTCTACCAGCTGGGGATCTAGGTAATCCAGTCACGAAATCCATTGTCACATGCTCCCACTTTCATTCTGGAATCGGTAAGGGCTGAAGAAGTCCAGCCGGTCTCTGAGGTTCGGCTTTAACTTGTTGGCAAACCAAATACCGAGAGACAAACCGAGCTATCTCCCGCTTCATACCATTCCACAAAAAGTGCTGACGAATATCACGGTACATCTTCGTGCCACCGGAATAAATGGAATACTGTGAACTGTGGGCCTCTGCCATGATCTCATGTCTGATATCTCCACTGGGTACACAAAGACGCTTACCATGTCGAAGTGTACCATCCTCATGAATGTATAACTCTGGTCTTCGTTCTGCCTCACACTCTGCTCTGAGTCGCTGAAGCTTGGAATCTGCTGACTGCGCCATCCGGATCCTCTCGACTATAGTGGACTGAACTTGCATACTGGCCATCAAGGCCACACTGGAAGGGAGAACAACTTCAATACCCATCTTCTGAAGATCTGCTAACAGCTCTGGTTGCGCTGTTAGAAAATAAACTCCTGCTCTCCTGCTCAATGCATCCGCAACAACATTGGCCTTCCCAGGATGATACTGCAGGTTGACATCATAATCCACAAGAAGCTCCAGCCACCTTCTCTGACGCATGTTAAGATCCTTCTGGGTGAAAACATACTTCAGGCTCTTGTGGTCGGTGAAAATCTCCACCCTGTCTCCATACAAGTAGTGCCTCCACAACTTAAGTGCAAACACCACTGCTGCCAGCTCCAAGTCATGGGTTGGGTAATTCCTCTCATGATCATGAAGTTGTCATAACGCATAAGCTATTACCTTCCCATGCTGCATCAGAACACATCCTAAACCTCAGCCTGAAGCATCACAGTACAGTGAGAATCCTCCGGTTCCATCTGGAAGCGTAAGAATAGGAGCTGTTATCAAGCCTCGCTTCAACTGCTCAAAAGAACTCTGACACTCTGCTGTCCAAGCAAACTGCGCATCCTTGCGGGTCAACTACATCAATGGCGCTGAAATTCGAGCAAAATCCGAAACAAATTGCCGGTAGTAGCCGGCCAATCCAAAAAAACTACGAACCTCTGCAACTGTGCTGGACACTGGCCATGACTCAATAGACACAATCTTCTGGGGATCCACTTCTATACCTCCTCGAGTGATAATATGACCCAAGTACGAAATGCGATCGAGCCAGAACTCGCATTTACTGAACTTGGCATACAACTGGTGCTCCCTGAGAGTCTGAAGAACCACACGGAGATGCTGCTCATGCTCTTCCTCACTCTTGTTGTAGACCAGGATGTCATCCAAGAACACAATCATAAACTGATCCAAGTAAGGCATAAAGATGCAATTCATGAGGTCCATGAATACTGCCGGCACATTGGTTGCTCCAAAAGGCATAACAAGGAACTTCCAATGCCCATATCTCGATCTAAAAGATGTCTTCGGGATGTCCTGCTCTCTGACTCTGATCTGATGATAACCTGAGCGCAAATCAATCTTCGAGAATACTGAAGCCCCCTTGAGTTGATCAAACAAGTCATCTATCCTCGGAAGATGGTATCTGTTCTTGATTGTCACTGAGTTCAAGGTACGATAATCAACACATAATCTGGACGTACCATCCTTCTTTTTCACAAGAAGCATCGGGGCTCCCCAAGGTGATCCACTAGCACGAATGAATCCCTTGGTTCTGAGTTCTTCAATCATCTTGTACAATATCTCCAACTCTGAAGGCGCCATCCTGTAGACTCTCTCTGACACTGGGGCTGTCCCGGGAATCAAGTCTATAGTGAACTCGATCTCCCGCTCCGGAGGCATACCTGGAAGTTCTTCTGGGAAAACATCTGGAAACTCCTCGACTATCCTGGGCAACTGAACTGCTGCTACTGCCATCCGCAACACTGGAGGAGAAGGCTCAACTGCACCTCGGGAAAAGAAAAACTCCGGCTCGCCTGGAATGCTAAAAATAACCCTACCAATGTGGCAGTCTATTCTAGCATACTGGTTCCTCAACCAATCCATCCCTAAGACCACATCATAAACGGCCATCGAGAATTCTATCAATCTAGCGGGGAATTCTCTACCGCTAACTACGATCCGACACGAGAAAAACACTCTATCTACTCCCACAAGTCCGTTACCAGTAAGTATATTGAGCCTTACTGATAATGACTCGGGCTCCAATCCTATCCGTGTCGTGAATCGTGCAGACATAAAAGAATACGATGCACCAGAATCAAATAAAGCTGAAGCTGGAAAGGAGTTGACGAGAATAGTTCCTGCCACTACCTCTCCTGGTGCCAATCCTTCCTTTGCGGTCATCACCATAGCATGACCATGCCCTCGGGGTGCTGGTCCCCTCTGCTGAAATCCTTGCTGCCTATTCTGACTCTGGGCTTGGACTTGAACATGCTGCTGGGGGTTCTGCTGCTGGAACACTTGGGACTGAGACGGCAAGGGCCTCGGCAATGGATACTGCTGCTGCTGCTGGACCGGAGGTGGTCCTCTCACCGAAGAGCTAGAAAGGTTGGACGATGATGAACCACCCCTATTCGGGCAGGATCCAACCCTATGGTTTGGTGCTCCACAAGCCAGGCACAATCCCTGCGCCCTACGACACTCTGACACCACATGGCCTGGCTTCCCACAATGAGAACATCCCACTGCGGAAGACTGCTTCTGCTTCTGCTGCTGAGGGTACGTCGGGGTTGAATGCTGAACCGACGTTACTGAGGCCGCTCGCCTCGGAGCTCCAATAGTCAAAGCCCTGGCTGCCGGGGCTGGGGCTGAAGACTGATTCATCTGGCCGTGGGATCTCTTCCGACCTCAGGTCCTATCCACAATCCTCTGGGAGGTATACTCATGCCTCCGGGCTGCTCTCAAGTCTGCATCAAAAGTCTGATGCTCAAACTGCTCAACCGCCAATAGAATCTCCAGGTGAAGCCCTTGCTGGAATCGCTGGGCTCGATCATACTCGGTTGCCACCAAAGTGGGAGCAAACCGACTGAGTCTCGAAAACTCGGCCGCATATCCATCGACCCTCCTGCCTCCCTGCTTCAGATTGGTAAACCTTGTCTGCAGATCATACCGAGCCACGGCATCGAAATACTTGGTCTGGAATCTCTCTCTGAATACCGCCCAAGCAATGGATGCTACTAATCCAACGGCCTGAGCTGCCCACCAGCTGCGGGCAAGATCTAGCAACTGCAGGCGCACCACGGCTACCTTCTCGTTCTCTGGGGTCCTGGCTGCTTCTAGAATCACCTCTGTGTCCTGAAGCCATGTATCTGCTGCGATAGCATCTTCACTACCGTCGAAGAATGGAGGGTTCAAGCGCTTGAAGCTGTTGGCCGCGCTGTTACCCTGATGACCACCCCGGGTCAAAGCATCCGTCACTGCCTGGTGCAAGGCATCTCCACGCCGGTCTTGGGAAGCTATCAAGGTCCTGACGAGTCCTACCAAAGTGCCATCATCAGGCTCGGCAGGCTGAACTGGCTGGACTGGTGGTTCTCCGTCAGAAGGCACGACTCTAGAGGCTACTCCTGAGTGCTGGACTTAATCTCCAGATTGCTGCTGGTCCGCGGGAGGTGCTCCGCCTTGCTGGTCGGTAGGACCACGAACAATGCCGCTGAAGAATACGATATAGGGAACAATAAGGAAGGACCAGGATAGATCAACGATACAAGCATATGATCAGGACAAGAATCCAGGGATTCAGAAGATACGAGCAGAGATCAAGGACGAATACTGATTGAGACATTTATTCGGTAAACCCTCACATATCTTGATTTACAAGACCTGCATGGGCCACCACTTAAACCATGTCACGCCCCAGAACCAGAATACTGGAGAGCGGGGGCAGACATAGCCAGCTACGTATATTAAATGGATTCTATCTCGCTATACGGTCACGGCTGTCTAGATACATGAGGGTTTACTACAAGCCAACAGTCTCCTATGGTCATGAACAAGCCTAATGTCTCAATCACAAGCAAGTAAGTGAATGTTACAAGATGTATGATCATTAAATATACAATAATAAGGCGTCCCAAATATTACATATTCAGCTGATCATGAAGCTAGTCATTACAAAATGTTAGGACTAGCAAGAGTTTAGTCATACATGATCAACCCTAGGATCTGTCAATCATGTTACAGCCCGTAGGCAGACAGTAAATAAGTGCAATCGGGCTAAACAGGTGCTCGTCGGCTAAACGCCTCAAAAGAATATTTTTACAATAGAGTGGGAGAGCCAAAAATAATCCACTCGTTGCGAGGGTTCCGTCTAGGGGCCACCATCTGGCTGGAAGGTCGGTAGATCCTCCGGAGCTGCTCCGAAATCTGGCCACACAAAACCAGCTGGGTCAGACCCCAGAAAGAGCAAGTGCCGCAAAGGAAGCTTCACTTAGGAACTAAAACCAGCAATCAGCACAGAATATAAATAAAAGGTAAGAACTGGAAATAAAGAAAATACATCAGGATGATATACGACGAGATAACCATGGAACTATTCAGATAACCAGGTTACAACCCGTAAACCAAACAAGGACCGGGGTTGTAACCCTTCGTCTGAACAGAACTTGGAATTCTCACCATTTATCAGTAAAATAAATACAGGCATTCAGGTCATGCAGTAATCTGGAACAAGATCAGGGCAAGACTAGACTGGTTAGACTCCATCCAATCATTTCACGGCCAAACAAGAATTACGGCTTG
The DNA here is from genome assembly GCA_029216955.1 of Iris pallida. Taxonomy (NCBI): domain Eukaryota; kingdom Viridiplantae; phylum Streptophyta; class Magnoliopsida; order Asparagales; family Iridaceae; genus Iris; species Iris pallida. The sequence goes on along the minus strand of JANAVB010005800.1, from coordinate 3,029,407 downwards.
ATACTTTAACTAACTAGGGTTATCACAGGCCTAGTTACTAACAAGATGCAGTAAGATTACTCCACAGCCACAAGCCCTGTAGACCATCCAGGTTACCCGGGTTAAAAGAATTAGAGTTGAATTCAGGTGGGTATACCGTCCAGGAAACGAATGTACCCTTAGGTAGCTTGAAGGGTGCAACACATGACAGTGTGCTAGAAATGTGCCTTACTCGACGGCAGGCTACAGATCCCAAGGCGTGCCCAGGTTACGGGATTGCCTGTAGCTGGGAAATCTCTTATGACTAGTGTATTAATCTAGTTATTAGCCTTAGTCCATTTTAATGGGTACTCCTGACCGTGGTACTCAGGAGTACCCTCCTAGACATGATGCAAGACAGGACTAGATTATTTGTACAAGCACAATCGCCCACGGTGTCCAGGATTAATTATACAGGTCATGTCATGCCAGGTAGCCATCGCAACAGCTTATCAGATATATCATGTCAGGTTATCATGTCAAGTGTTCTTGTTAGGAGTGCGCCACGACGGACCACTATCAGGTCATGTCAGGAGTGCACCACTACGGGTCACTATCAGGTCATGCTCAATTATCAATTCTAAACATATTAAATGAATTCATGATTTCAAGTTCATAAAAAAAGGTGTAAGGATATAAAATGGACGTAAAATATCTAATAAAATATCAATATACAGGGCTATAGAAGAACCATGCGGCTAAGGCATATACGGTCAGGAAATAAAAGATGCATATGCGGCTGGCATAAATCGAACTCATGCGGCCCAGACTAAGAAGTCCATGCGGCTAGGTCTGGGGGTTCTCATGCGGCTCGAGGATCAGGGCCTATGCGACTGGGAGTGGGACTAGCTTCCATGCGACAAGGGGGAAGGGAGATTCCATACGGCCAGGATGAATTGGACTCATACGGCTCACGGGGTAGGGGCACATGCGGCTAAAGGGGAACGGGTGCGCATGCGGCTGAAGGACCCGAGTTCATACGGCTTGCGGAGCCAGATTCATGCGGCTGAGTCAATGGTTGCATATGCTGTTAAGAGTTTGCTCCTAGTAATGCAGCTAAGTCCATATAGTCTCATACGGCTGAAGGGAAATGAGCCCATGCGGCTCAGAAGGAGACTCTGCCTATGCGGCTGAGAGTCTCATGCGGCTGAATCACTTGCCGCATGAATTGTCATGCGGTCAAGTCAAGCCCATGCGGCCAGGACTGTCGTATGAAGGCTCATGCGGCTCAAAATCACTTGTCGCATGAAGTGTCATGCGGTCAAGTCTAGCACTGTTCTTCTTCTCCAAGCTTCCGAGAAGAAGAACACCAAGAATCCATGCTTCCAAGCTCCATGAAACCTTCATCCGAAGTCCAAATTCAAAATTCTATAGGTCAAAACGGGGTAGAACAAAATTCTCTACAACATGGAACCTTCAAAATTAGAAAATAACAAGATTAAGTAGATCAAAACTCAAGAAATCCGAAAATAAAGTAAATATAGATCTACAAGAATCTAGCCATGGAAAGTGAAAATGCCAAGTTCTAAAGTATGTTAAAATGCTGTAAGGAATAGAATGAAGCAATAAAATCGGAATTCCTTCATGAAGCAAGTTGCACTTGCCTAGACCTCTCTCTCCTCTCTCTGGTAGGTAAAGAAGTAAATAAGGAAGAAGAAGATGATAAATGAAGAGAGAGAATGAAGAGGGCTAATAAGTACAAATAGTGGTGGTAGGTAGGGGGTTCACCTTGGGTTCATCATGAACCCAATCAAAACCAAGCCAAGCCGAACCAACCAACCCGAACCAGGAATAAACCAAGCCAAGATGGAAATCATACAATACAAAATAAAATACGTACACGTATTCCAAGAATACGTAATACAAACCACAGGCATTACAACTCTACCCACCTTAAAAGAATTCCGTCCTCGGAATTTAATCAAGAGGCTAGAGGAGCAATGGCAAGCTATATTAATCACATGCAAGCTATAACTAGGCAGACAATCACTCATTCAAGCAAGAAATCGAAGGCATGAGGCATAAGAAAGACATTATACCTCACGAGTCAAACAAGTCGGGATATCGCGATCGGATATCATCCTCACGCTCCCACGTTGACTCCCCCAAAGAGTGATGACCCCAAGCAACTCGGACTAACTTGATAGTCTTGTTCTTGAGGATCTTCTCTCTCCGGTCCAATATAGACACGGGCCTCTCCTCATACGAAAGGTTGGTACCAACAACCAATTCTGAATGATCCAAGATGTGGCTCGGGTCCGGGATATACCGTCGTAATTGGGATACATGGAACACGTCATGCACCTCACTTAGCGACGGCAGAAGAGCGAGACGATAGGATACATCTCCTACTCGCTCCAGAATGTCAAACGGTCCTACATACCTAGGACTAAGCTTGCCCCGTACGCCGAAACGAATGACGCCACAGTTAGGCAAAATCCTCAGGAATACATGATCGCCGACCGAAAACTCGAGAGGGCGCCGATGAGAATCGGCCCAATGGCGCTGGCAATCTTGAGCAACTCGAAGATGATCTCTGACTCGCCTGACCACTTCAACTGTCTGGGCAATCATTTCTGGACCGAGCATCTGTCTCTCTCCAACATCATCCCAGGCTAACGGGGATCTGCACTTCCTGCCATACAGTGTCTCGAATGGTGCCATCTGGATACTGGCCTGGAAACTGTTGTTGTACGAGAATTCTACCAGGTGCAAGTGATCTTCCTATGAACCACCGAAGTCAAGTGTGCAAGACCGCAACATGTCTTCAAGAGTATGGATCGTGCGCTCCGACTGGCCATCTGTCTGTGGGTGATATGCTGAACTAAACTGGAGATGAGTCCCCAAACTCTCTTACAAGCTACGCCAAAAGTGTGACATGAATCTTGAATCTCGGTCTGAGGTGATACTGACTGGCACACCGTACAATCTGACAATCTGCCTGAGGTACATCTCTGCTAGCTGAGCCGTCGACTGACCAACTCTGAATGGAAGAAAGTGAGCCACTTTCGTGAGCCGATCAACTATAACCCAGATAGCATCTCTACCAGCTGGGGATCTAGGTAATCCAGTCATAAAATCTATTGTCACATGCTCCCACTTCCATTCTGGAATCGGTAAGGGCTGAAGAAGTCCAGCCGGTCTCTGATGTTCGGCTTTAACTTGTTGGCAAACCAAATACCGAGAGACAAACCGAGCTATCTCCCGCTTCATACCATTCCACCAAAAGTGCTGACGAATATCACGGTACATCTTCGTGCCACCGGGATGAATGGAATACTATGAACTGTGGGCCTCTGCCATGATCTCCTGTCTGATATCTCTACTGGGTACACAAAGACGCTTACCATGTCGAAGTGTACTATCCTCATGAATGTATAACTCTGGTCTTCGTTCTGCCTCACACTCTGCTCTGAGTCGCTGAAGCTTGGAATCTGCTGACTGCGCCATCCGGATCCCCACAACTATAGTGGACTGAACTTGCATACTGGCCATCAAGGCCACACTGGAAGAGAGAACAACTTCAATACCCATCTTCTGAAGATCTACTAACAGCTCTGGTTGTGCTGTTAGAAAATAAACTCTCGCTCTCCTGCTCAATGCTTCCGCAACAACATTGGCCTTCCCAGGATGATACTGCAGGTTGACATCATAATCCACAAGAAGCTCCAGCCACCTTCTCTGACGCATGTTAAGATCCTTCTGGGTGAAAACATACTTCAGGCTCTTGTGGTCGGTGAAAATCTCCACCCTGTCTCCATACAAGTAGTGCCTCCACAACTTAAGTGCAAACACCACTGCTGCCAGCTCCAAGTCATGGGTTAGGTAATTCCTCTCATGATCACGAAGTTGTCGTGACGCATAAGCTATTACCTTCCCATACTGCATCAGAACACATCCTAAACCTCTGCCTGAAGCATCACAGTACAGTGAGAATCCTCCGGTTCCATCTGGAAGCGTGAGAATAGGAGCTATTATCAAGCCTCGCTTCAACTGCTCAAAAGAACTCTGACACTCTGCTGTCCAAGCAAACTGCGCATCCTTGCGGGTCAACTGCGTCAATGGCGCTGAAATTCGAGCAAAATTCGAAACAAAACGCCGGTAGTAGCCGGCCAATCCAAGAAAACTACGAACCTCTGCAACTGTGCTGGGCACTGGCCATGACTCAATAGCCACAATCTTCTGGGGATCCACTTCTACTCCTCCTCGAGTGATAATATGACCCAAGTACGAAATGCGATCGAGCCAGAACTCGCATTTACTGAACTTGGCATACAACTGGTGCTCCCTGAGAGTCTGAAGAACCACACGGAGATGCTGCTCATGCTCTTCCTCACTCTTGCTGTAGACCAGGATGTCATCCAAGAACACAATCATAAACTGATCCAAGTAAGGCATGAAGATGCGATTCATGAGGTCCATAAATACTGTCGGCGCATTGGTTGCTCCAAAAGGCATAATAAGGAACTTCCAATGCCCATATCTCGATCTAAAAGCTGTCTTCAGGATGTCCTGCTCTCTAACTCTGATCTGATGATAACCTGAGCGCAAATCAATCTTCGAGAATACTGAAGCCCCCTTGAGTTGATCAAACAAGTCATCTATTCTCGGAAGTGGGTATCTGTTCTTGATTGTCACTGAGTTCAAGGTACGATAATCAACACATAATCTGGACGTACCATCCTTCTTTTTACAAGAAGCATCGGGGCTCCCCAAGGTGATCCACTAGCACGAATGAATCCTTTGGTTCTGAGTTCTTCAATCATCTTGTACAATATCTCCAACTCTGAAGGCGCCATCCTGTAGACTCTCTCTGACACTGGGGCTGTCCCGGGAATCAAGTCTATAGTGAACTCGATCTCCCGCTCCGGAGGCATACCTGGAAGTTCTTCTGGGAAAACATCTGGAAACTCCTCGACTATCCTGGGCAACTGAACTGCTGCTACTGCCATCCGCAACACTGGAGAAGAAGGCTCAACTGCGCCTCGGGAAAAGGAAAACTCCGGCTCACCTGGAATGCTAAAAACAACCCTACCAATGTGGCAGTCTATTCTAGCATACTGGTTCTTCAACCAATCCATCCCTAAGACCACATCATAATCGGCCATCGAGAATTCTATCAATCTAGCGGGGAATTCTCTACCGCTAACTACGATCCGACACGAGGAAAACACTCTATCTACTCCCACAAGTCCGTTACCAGTAAGTATATTGAGCCTTACTGATAATGACTCGGGCTCCAATCCTATCCGTGTCGCGAATCGTACAGACATAAAAGAATACGATGCACCAGAATCAAATAAAGCTGAAGCTGGAAAGGAGTTGACGAGAATAGTACCTGCCACTACCTCTCCTGGTGCCAATCCTTCCTCTGCGGTCATCACCATAGCATGACCATGCCCTCGGGGTGCTGGTCCCTTCTGCTGAAATCCTCGCTGCCTATTCTGACTCTGGGCTTGGACTTGAACATGCTGCTGGGGGTTCTGCTGCTGGAACACTTGGGACTGAGGCGGCAAGGGCCTCAGCTATGGATACTGCTGCTGCTGCTGGACCGGAGCTGGTCCTCTCACCGAAGAGCTAGAAAGGTTGGACGATGATGAACCACCCCTATTCGGGCAGGATCCAACCCTATGGTCTGGTGCTCCACAAGCCAGGCATAATCCCTGCGCCCTACGACACTCTGCCACCACATGGCCTGGCTTTCCACAATGAGAACATCCCACTGCGGAAGACTGCTTCTGCTTCTGCTGCTGAGGGTACGTCGGGGTTGAATGCTGAACCGACGTTACTGAGGCCGCTCGCCTCGGAGCTCCAATAGTCAAAGCCCTGGCTGCCGGGGCTGGGGCTGAAGACTGATTCATCTGGCCTTGGGATCTCTTCCGACCTCCGGCCCTATCCACAATCCTCTGGGAGGTATACTCATACCTCCGGGCTGCTCTCAAGACTGCATCAAAAGTCTGATGCTCAAACTGCTCAACCGCCAATAGAATCTCCAGGTGAAGCCCTTGCTGGAATCGCTGGGCTCGATCATACTCGGTTGCCACCAAAGTGGGAGAAAACCGACTGAGTCTCGAAAACTCGGCCGCATATCCATCGACCCTCCTGCCTCCCTGCTTCAGATTGGTAAACCTTGTCTGCAGATCATACCGAGCCACGGTATCGAAATACTTGGTCTGGAATCTCTCTCTGAACACCGCCCAAGCAATGGGTGCTACTAATCCAACGGCCTGAGCTGCCCACCAGCTGCGGGCAAGATCTAGCAACTGCAGGCGCACCACGGCTACCTTCTCGTTCTCTGGGGTCCTGGCTGCTTCTAGAATCACCTCTGTGTCCTGAAGCCATGCATCTGCTGCGATAGCATCTTCACTACCGTCGAAGAATGGAGGGTTCAAGCGCTTGAAGCTGTTGGCCGTGCTGTTACCCTAATGACCACCCCGGGTCAAAGCATCCGTCACTGCCTGGTGCAAGGCATCTCCACGCCGATCTTGGGAAGCTATCAAGGTCCTGACGAGTCCTACCAAAGTGCCATCATCAGGCTCGGCAGGCTGAACTGGCTGGACTGGTGGTTCTCCGTCAGAAGGCACGACTCTAGAGGCTACTCCTGAGTGCTGGACTTGATCTCCAGGTTGCTGCTGGTCCGCGGGAGATGCTCCGCCTTGCTGGTCGGTCGGACCACGAACAATGCCGCTGAAGAATACGACATAGGGAACAATAAGGAAGGACCAGGACAGATCAACGATATAAGCATATGATCAGGACAAGAATCCAGGGATTCAGAAGATACGAGCAGAGATCAAGGACGAATACTGATTGAGACATCTATTCAGTAAACCCTCACATATCTTGATTTACAAGATCTGCATGGGCCACCACTTAAACCATGTCACGCCCCAGAACCAGAATACTGGAGAGCGGGGGCAGACATAGCCAGCTACGTATATGAAATGGATTCCATCTCGCTATACGGTCACGGCTGTCTAGATACATGAGGGTTTACTACAAGCCAACAGTCTCCTATGGTCATGAACAAGCCTAATGTCTCAATCACAAGCAAGTAAGTGAATGTTATAAGATGTATGATCATTAAATATACAATAATAAGGCGTCCCAAATATTACATATTCAGCTGATCATAAAGCTAGTCATTACAAAATGTTAGGACTAGCAAGAGTTTAGTCATACATGATCAACCCTAGGATCTGTCAATCATGTTATAGCCCATAGGCAGACAGTAAATAAGTGCAATCGAGCTAAACAGGTGCTCGTCGGCTAAACGCCTCAAAAGAATATTTTTACAATAGAATGGGAGAGCCAAAAATAACCCACTCGTTGCGAGGGTTCCGTCTAGTGGCCACCATCTGGCTGGAAGGTCGGTAGATCCTTCGGAGCTGCTCCGAAATCTGGCCACATAAAACCAGCTGGGTCAGACCCCAGAAAGAGCAAGTGCCACAAAAGAAGCTTCACTTAGGAACTAAAACCAGCAATCAGCACAGAATATAAATAAAAGGTAAGAACTGGAAATAAAGAAAATACATCAGGATGATATACGACGAGATAACCATAGAACTATTCAGATAACCAGGTTACAACCCGTAAACCAAACAAGGACCGGGGTTGTAACCCTTCGTCTGAACAGAACTTGGAATTCTCACCATTTATCAGTAAAATAAATACAGGCATTCAGGTCATGCAGTATTCTGGAACAAGATCAGGGCAAGACTAGACTGGTTAGACTCCATCCAATCATTTTACGGCCAAACAAGAATTACGGCTTGATACTTTAACTAACTAGGATTATCACAGGCCTAGTTACTAACAAGATGCAGTGAGATTACTCCACAGCCACAAGCCCTGCAGACCATCCAGGTTACCCGGGTTAAAAGAATTAGAGTTGAATTCAGGTGGGTACACCGTCCAGGAAACGAATGTACCCTTAGGTAGCTTGAAGGGTGCAACACATGACAGTGTACTGGAAATGTGCCCTACTCGACGGCAGGCTACAGATCCCAAGGCGTGCCCAGGTAATGGGATTGCCTGTAGCTGGAAAATCTCTTATGACTAGTGTATTAATCTAGTTATTAGCCTTAGTCCATTTTAATGGGTACTCCTGACCGTGGTACTGAGTACCCTCCTAGACATGATGCAAGACAGGACTAGATTATTTGTACAAGCACAATCGCCCACGGTGTCCAGGATTAATTATACAGGTCATGTCATGCCAGGTAGCCGTTGCAACAGCTTATCAGATATATCATGTCAGGTTATCATGTCAAGTTTTCTTGTCAGGAGTGCGCCACGACGGGCCACTATCAGGTCATGTCAGGAGTGCACCACTACGGGTCACTATCAGGTCATGCTCAATTATCAATTCTAAACATATTAAATGAATTCATGATTTCAAGTTCATAAAAAAAGGCGTAAGGATATAAAATGGACGTAAAATATCTAATAAAATATCAATATACAGGGCTATAGAAGAACCATGCGGCTAAGGCATATGCGATCAGGAAATAAAAGATGCATATGCGGCTGGCATAAATCGAACTAATGCGGCCCAGACTAAGAAGTCCATGCGGCTGGATCTGGGGGTTCTCATGCGGCTCGAGGATCAGGGCCTATGCGGCTAGGAGTGGGACTAGCTTCCATACGACAAGGGGGAAGGGAGGTTCCATGCGGCCAGGATGAATTGGACTCATGCGGCTCACGGGGTAGGGACACATGCGGCTAACGGGGAACGGGTGCGCATGCGGCTGAAGGACTCGAGTTCATGCGGCTTGCGGAGCCAGATTCATGCGGCTGGGTCAATGGTTGCATATGCTGTTAAGAGTTTGCTCCTAGTAATGCGGCTAAGTCCATATAGTCTCATGCGGCTGAAGGGAATTGAGCCCATGCGGCTCAGAAGGAGACTCTGCCTATGCGGCTGAGAGTCTCATGCGGCTGAATCACTTGCCGCATGAATTGTCATGCGGTCAAGTCAAGCCCATGCGGCCAGGACTGTCGTATGAAGGCTCATGCGGCTCGAAATTACTTGCCACATGAAGTGTCATGCGGTCAAGTCTAGCACTGTTCTTCTTCTCCAAGCTTCCGAGAAGAAGAATACCAAGAATCCATGCTTCCAAGCTCCATGAAACCTTCATCCGAAGTCTAAATTCGAACTTCCATAGGTCAAAACGGGGTAGAACAAAATTCTCTACAACATGGAACCTTCAAAACTAGGAAATAACAAGATTAAGTAGATCAAAACCCAAAAAATCCGAAAATAAAGTAAATATAGATCTACAAGAATCTAGCCATGGAAAGTGAAAATGCCAAGTTCTAAAGTATGTTAAAATGCTGTAAGGAAGAGAATGAAGCAATAAAATCGGAATTCCTTCATGAAGCAAGTTGCACTTGCCTAGACCTCTCTCTCCTCTCTACGGTAGGTAAGGAAGTAAATAAGGAAGAAGAAGATGATAAATGAAGAGAGAGAATGAAGAGGGCTAATAAGTATAAATGGTGGTGGTAGATAGGGGGTTCACCTTGGGTTCATCATGAACCCAATCAAAACCAAGCCAAGCCGAACCAACCAACCCGAACCAGGAATAAACCAAGCCAAGAAGAAAATCATGCAATACAAAATAAAATACGTACACGTATTCCAAGAATACGTAATACGAACCACAGGCATTACAACTCTACCCACCTTAAAAGAATTCCGTCCTCGAAATTTAATCAAGAGGCTAGAGGAGCAATGGCAAGCTATATTAATCACATGCAAGCTATAACTAGGCAGACAATCACTCATTCAAGCAAGGAATCGAAGGCATGAGGCATAAGAAAGACATTATACCTCACGAGTCAAACAAGTCGGGATATCACGATCGGATATCATCCTCACGCTCCCACGTTGACTCCCCCAAAGAGTGATGACCCCAAGCAACTCGGACTAACTTGATAGTCTTGTTCTTGAGGATCTTCTCTCTACGGTCCAATATAGACACGGGCCTCTCCTCATACGAAAGGTTGGTACCAACAACCAATTCCGAATGATCCAAGATGTGGCTCGGGTCCGGGATATACCGTCGTAATTGGGATATATAGAACACGTCATGCACCTCACTTAGCGACGGCGGAAGAGCGAGACGATAGGATACATCTCCTACTCGCTCCAGAATGTCAAACGGTCCTATATACCTAGGACTAAGCTTGCCCCGTACGCCGAAACGAATGACGCCACGGTTAGGCGAAATCCTCAGGAATACATGATCGCCGACCGAAAACTCGAGAGGGCGCCGATGAGAATCGGCCCAATGGCGCTGGCAATCTTGAGCAACTCGAAGATGATCTCTGACTCGCCTGACCACTTCAACTGTCTGGGCAATCATTTCTGGATCGATCATCTGTCTCTCTCCAACATCATCCCAGGCTAACGGGGATCTGCACTTCCTGCCATACAGTGTCTCGAATGGTGCCATCTGGATACTGGCCTGGAAACTGTTGTTGTACGAGAATTCTACCAGGTACAAGTGATCTTTCCATGAACCACCGAAGTTAAGTGTGCAAGACCGCAACATGTCTTCAAGAGTCTGGATCGTGCGCTCCGACTGGCCATCTGCCTGTGGGTGATATGCTGAACTAAACTGGAGATGAGTCCCCAAACTCTCTTGCAAGCTACGCCAAAAGTGTGACATGAATCTTGAATCTCGGTCTGAGGTGATACTGACTGGCACACCGTGCAATCTGACAATCTGCCTGAGGTACATCTCTGCTAGCTGAGCCGTCGACTGACCAACTCTGAATGAAAGAAAGTGAGCCACTTTCGTGAGCCGATCAACTATAACCCAGATAGCATCTCTACCAGCTGGGGATCTAGGTAATCCAGTCATGAAATCCATTGTCACATGCTCCCACTTCCATTCTGGAATCGGTAAGGGCTGAAGAAGTCCAGCCGGTCTCTGATGTTCGGCTTTAACTTGTTGGTAAACCAAATACCGAGAGACAAACCGAGCTATCTCCCGCTTCATACCATTCCACCAAAAGTGCTGACGAATATCACGGTACATCTTCGTGCCACCGGGATGAATGGAATACTGTGAACTGTGGGCCTCTGCCATGATCTCCTGTCTGATATCTCCACTGGGTACACAAAGACGCTTACCATGTCGAAGTGTACCATCCTCATGAATGTATAACTCTGGTCTTCATTCTGCCTCACACTCTGCTCTGAGTCGCTGAAGCTTGGAATCTACTGACTGCGCCATCTGGATCTCCTCGACTATAGTGGACTGAACTTGCATACTGGCCATCAAGGCCACACTGGAAGGAAGAACAACTTCAATACCCATCTTCTGAAGATCTGCTAACAGCTCTGGTTGCGCTGTTAGAAAATAAACTCCTGCTCTCCTGCTCAATGCATCCGCAATAACATTGGCCTTCCCAGGATGATACTGCAGGTTGACATCATAATCCACAAGAAGCTCCAGCCACCTTCTCTGACGCATGTTAAGATCCTTCTGGGTGAAAACATACTTCAGGCTCTTGTGGTCGGTAAAAATCTCCACCCTATCTCCATACAAGTAGTGCCTCCACAACTTAAGTGCAAACACCACTGCTGCCAGCTCCAAGTCATGGGTTGGGTAATTCCTCTCATGATCACGAAGTTGTCGTGACGCATAAGCTATTACCTTCCCATGCTGCATCAGAACACATCCTAAACCTCTGCCTGAAGCATCACAGTACAGTGAGAATCCTCCGGTTCCATCTGGAAGCGTGAGAATAGGAGCTATTATCAAGCCTCGCTTCAACTGCTCAAAAGAACTCTGACACTCTGCTGTCCAAGTAAACTGCGCATCCTTGCGGGTCAACTGCGTCAATGGCGCTGAAAATTTAGCAAAATCCGAAACAAAACGCCGGTAGTAGCCGGCCAATCCAAGAAAACTACGAACCTCTGCAACTGTGCTGGGCACTGGCCATGACTCAATAGCCACAATCTTCTGGGGATCCACTTCTACTCCTCCTCGAGTGATAATATGACCCAAGTACGAAATGCGATCGAGCCAGAACTCGCATTTACTGAACTTGGCATACAACTGGTGCTCCCTGAGAGTCTGAAGAACCACACGGAGATGCTGCTCATGCTCTTCCTCACTCTTGCTGTAGACCAGGATGTCATCCAAGAACACAATCATAAACTGATCCAAGTAAGGCATGAAGATGCGATTCATGAGGTCCATGAATACTGCCGGCGTATTGGTTGCTCCAAAAGGCATAATAAGGAACTTCCAATGCCCATATCTCGATCTAAAAGCTGTCTTCGGGATGTCCTGCTCTCTAACTCTGATCTGATGATAACCTGAGCGCAAATCAATCTTCGAGAATACTGAAGCCCCCTTGAGTTGATCAAATAAGTCATCTATTCTCGGAAGTGGGTATCGGTTCTTGATTGTCACTGAGTTCAAGGTACGATAATCAACACATAATCTGGACGTACCATCCTTCTTTTTTACAAGAAGCATCGGGGCTCCCCAAGGTGATCCACTAGCACGAATGAATCCCTTGGTTCTGAGTTCTTCAATCATCTTGTACAATATCTCCAACTCTGAAGGCGCCATCCTGTAGACTCTCTCTGACACTGGGGCTGTCCCGAGAATCAAGTCTATAGTGAACTCGATCTCCCGCTCCGGAGGCATACCTGGAAGTTCTTCTGGGAAAACATCTGGAAACTCCTCGACTATCCTGGGTAACTGAACTGCTGCTACTGCCATCCGCAACGCTGGAGGAGAAGGCTCAACTGCGCCTCGGGAAAAGGAAAACTCCGGCTCGCCTGGAATGCTAAAAACAACCCTACCAATGTGGCAGTCTATTCTAGCATACTGGTTCCTCAACCAATCCATCCCTAAGACCACATCATAATCGGCCATCGAGAATTCTATCAATCTAGCAGAGAATTCTCTACCGCTAACTACGATCCGACACGAGGAAAACACTCTATCTACTCCCACAAGTCCGTTACCAGTAAGTATATTGAGCCTTACTGATAATGACTCGGGCTCCAATCCTATCCGTGTCGCGAATCGTGCAGACATAAAAGAATGCGATGCACCAAAATCAAATAAAGCTGAAGCTGGAAAGGAGTTGACGAGAATAGTACCTGCCACTACCTCTCCTGGTGCCAATCCTTTCTCTGCGGTCATCACCATAGCATGACCATGCCCTCGGGGTGCTGGTCCCCTCTGCTGAAATCCTTGCTGCCTATTCTGACTCTGGGCTTGGACTTGAACATGCTGCTGGGGGTTCTGCTGCTGGAACACTTGGGACTGAGGCGGCAAGGGCCTCGGCAATGGAAACTGCTGCTGCTGCTGGACCAGAGCTGGTCCTCTCACCGAAGAGCTAGAAAGGTTGGACGATGATGAACCACCCCTATTCGGGCAGGATCCAACCCTATGGTCTGGTGCTCCACAAGCCAGGCACAATTCCTGCGCCCTACGACACTCTGCCACCACATGGCCTGGCTTCCCACAATGAGAACATCCCACTGCGGAAGACTGCTTCTGCTTCTGCTGTTGAGGGTACGTCGGGGTTGAATGCTGAACCGACGTTACTGAGGCCGCTCGTCTCGGAGCTCCAATAGTCAAAGCCCTGGCTGTCGGGGCTGGGGCTGAAGACTGATTCATCTGGCCGTGGGATCTCTTCCGACCTCCGGCCCTATCCACAATCCTCTGGGAGGTATACTCATACCTCCGGGCTGCTCTCAAGACTGCATCAAAAGTCTGATGCTCAAACTGCTCAACCGCCAATAGAATCTCCAGGTGAAGACCTTGCTGGAATCGCTGGGCTCGATCATACTCGGTTGCCACCAAAGTGGGAGCAAACCGACTGAGTCTCGAAAACTCGGCCGCATATCCATCGACCCTCCTGCCTCCCTGCTTCAGATTGGTAAACCTTGTCTGCAGATCATACCGAGCCACGGCATCGAAATACTTGGTCTGGAATCTCTCTCTGAACACCGCCCAAACAATGGGTGCTACTAATCCAACGGCCTGAGCTGCCCACCAGCTGCGGGCAAGATCTAGCAACTGCAGGCGCACCACGGCTACCTTCTCGTTCTCTGGGGTCCTGGCTGCTTCTAGAATCACCTCTGTGTCCTGAAGCCATGCATCTGCTGCGATAGCATCTTCACTACCGTCGAAGAATGGAGGGTTCAAGCGCTTGAAGCTGTTGGCCGTGCTGTTACCCTAATGACCACCCCGGGTCAAAGCATCCGTCACTGCCTAGTGCAAGGCATCTCCATGCCGGTCTTGGGAAGCTATCAAGGTCCTGACGAGTCCTACCAAAGTGTCATCATCAGGCTCGGCAGGCTGAACTGGCTGGACTGGTAGTTCTCCGTCAGAAGGCACGACTCTAGAGGCTACTCCTGAGTGCTGGACTTGATCTCCAGGTTGCTGCTGGTCCGCGGGAGGTGCTCCGCCTTGCTGGTCGGTAGGACCACGAACAATGCCGCTGAAGAATACGACATAGGAAACAATAAGGAAGGACCTGGACAGATCAACGATACAAGCATATGATCAGGACAAGAATCCAGAGATTCAGAAGATACGAGCAGAGATCAAGGACGAATAATGATTGAGACATCTATTCGGTAAACCCTCACATATCTTGATTTACAAGACCTGCATGGGCCACCACTTAAACCATGTCACGCCCCAGAACCAGAATACTGGAGAGCGGGGGCAGACATAGCCAGCTACGTATATGAAATGGATTCCATCTCGCTATACGGTCACGGTTGTCTAGATACATGAGGGTTTACTACAAGCCAACAGTCTCCTATGGTCATGAACAAGCCTAATATCTCAATCACAAGCAAGTAAGTGAATGTTACAAGATGTATGTTCATTAAATATACAATAATAAGGCGTCCCAAATATTACATATTCAGCTGATCATTAAGCTAGTCATTACAAATGTTAGGACTAGCAAGAGTTTAGTCATACATGATCAACCCTAGGATCTGTCAATCATGTTACAGCCCGTAGGCAGACAGTAAATAAGTACAATCGAGCTAAACAGGTGCTCGTCGGCTGAACGCCTCAAAAGAATATTTTTACAATAGAGTGGGAGAGCCAAAAATAACCCACTCGTTGCCAGGGTTTCGTCTAGTGGCCACCATCTGGCTGGAAGGTCGGTAGATCCTCCGGAGCTGCTCCGAAATCTGGCCACACAAAACCAGCTGGGTCAGACCCCAGAAAGAGCAAGTGCCACAAAGGAAGCTTCACTTAGGAACTAAAACCAGCAATCAGCACAGAATATAAATAAAAGGTAAGAACTGGAAATAAAGAATATACATCAGGATAATATACGACGAGATAACCATGGAACTATTCAGATAACCAGGTTACAACCCGTAAACCAAACAAGGACCGGGGTTGTAACCCTTCGTCTGAACAGAACTTGGAATTCTCACCATTTATCAGTAAAATAAATACAGGCATTCAGGTCATGCAGTAATCTGGAACAAGATCAGGGCAAGACTAGACTGGTTAGACTCCATCCAATCATTTCACGGCCAAACAAGAATTACGGCTTGATACTTTAACTAACTAGGGTTATCACAGGCCTAGTTACTAACAAGATGTAGTAAGATTACTCCACAGCCACAAGCCCTGCAAACCATCCAGGTTACCCGGGTTAAAAGAATTAGAGTTGAATTCAGGTGGGTACACCGTCCAGGAAACGAATGTACCCTTAGGTAGCTTGAAGGGTGCAACACATGACAGTGTGCTGGAAATGTGCCTTACTCGACGGCAGGCTACAGATCCCAAGGCGTGCCCAGGTAACGGGATTGCCTGTAGCTGGGAAATCTCTTATGACTAGTGTATTAATCTAGTTATTAGCCTTAGTCCATTTTAATGGGTACTCCTGACCGTGGTACTCAGGAGTACCCTCCTAGACATGATGTAAGACAGGACTAGATTATTTGTACAAGCACAATCGCCCACGGTGTCCAGAATTAATTATACAGGTCATGTCATGCCAGGTAGCCGTTGTAACAGCTTATCAGATATATCATGTCAGGTTATCATGTCAAGTGTTCTTGTCAGGAGTGTGCCACGACGGGCCACTATCAGGTCATGTCAGGAGTGCACCACTACGGGTCACTATCAGGTCATGTTCAATTATCAATTCTAAACATATTAAATGAATTCATGATTTCAAGTTCATAAAAAAAGGCGTAAGGATATAAAATGGACGTAAAATATCTAATAAAATATCAATATACAGGGCTATAGAAGAACCATGCGGCTAAGGCATATGCGGTCAGAAAATAAAAGATGCATATGCGGCTGGCACAAATCGAACTCATGCGGCCCAGACTAAGAAGTCCATGCGGCTGGGTCTGGGGGTTCTCATGCGGCTCGAGGATCAGGGCCTATGCGGCTGGGAGTGGGACTAGCTTCCATGCGACAAGGGGAAAGGGAGGTTCCATGCGGCCAGGATGAATTGGACTCATGCGGCTCACGGGGTAGGGACACATGCAGCTAACGGGGAACGGGTGTGCATGCGGCTGAAGGACCCGAGTTCATGCTGCTTGCAGAGCCAGATTCATGCGGCTGGGTCAATGGTTGCATATGCTGTTAAGAGTTTGCTCCTAGTAATGCGGCTAAGTCCATATAGTCTCATGCGGCTGAAAGGAAATGAGCCCATACGGCTCAGAAGGAGACTCTGCCTATGCGGCTGAGAGTCTCATGCGGTTGAATCACTTGCCGCATGAATTGTCATGCGGTCAAGTCAAGCCCATGCGGCCAGGACTGTCGTATGAAGGCTCATGCGGCTCGGAATCACTTGCCGCATGAAGTGTCATGCGGTCAAGTCTAGCACTGTTCTTCTTCTCCAAGCTTTCGAGAAGAAGAACACCAAGAATCCATGCTTCCAAGCTCCATGAAACCTTCATCCGAAGTCCAAATCCGAACTTCCATAGGTCAAAACGGGGTAGAACAAAATTCTCTACAACATGGAACCTTCAAAACTAGAAAATAACAAGATTAAGTAGATCAAAACCCAAGAAATCCGAAAATAAAGTAAATATAGATCTACATGAATCTAGCCATGGAAAGTGAAAATGTCAAGTTCTAAAGTATGTTAAAATACTGTAAGGAAGAGAATAAAGCAATAAAATCAGAATTCCTTCATGAAGCAAGTTGCACTTGCCTAGAGCTCTCTCTCCTCTCTCTGGTAGGTAAGGAAGTAAATGAGAAAGAAAAAGATGATAAATGAAGAGAGAGAATAAAGAGGGCTAATAAATACAAATGGTGGTGGTAGGTAGGGGGTTCACCTTGGGTTCATCATGAACCCAATCAAAACCAAGCCAAGCCGAACCAACCAACCCGAACCAGGAATAAACCAAGCCAAGAAGGAAATCATGCAATACAAAATAAAATACGTACACGTATTCCAAGAATACGTAATACGAACCACAGGCATTACAGCGTGTGCAGCATAATAAATATTGTAATTAAAAATTATAAACGATGGTAAGTAATCGAAAATGATATAACATTAGATGAATTGAAGTAAAGTAAGAGTTAAGAAGATCAAACTCAGTGACACAGCGATATATACTGGTTTCCCTCATGGATGACTAATCCAGCCTCGAGTACTCCTGCTCGTTGTTAATCTACTATGGCACAAGCTTTAACTGTGTACCTGCAATTCATATAACACCGCGCTTGGGGACAAGTGCACAACCGACGTCAACAACACTGTGCTTGGAGACGATGTGCACGATCGACTCCAGAAGGCGATTGAAAATTGAAACGTTATCTTAATTCAGCCTCCGATACAACTCTTGAAAACCAAACTCTAGACTAAATAAAAACTATATTGGCTTGGCTAAGTGTCGTATAGGCTAGATTTGAAAGTGTAGCTCGTAGAAAAATACATAAGAAGAATAGAGAAGAGAATGAATGAGTGAATGAGTGACTTAAAAATGTGAAAGTTCTTATCTATTTATAGTATTTTTATGAACTGAATTTGAGCAGAGCTCGAGTGTAGAAATCTCGTATTCGAGCGTTGGATGCAGATATCAAGGGGATTCAAAAACTTGTTGAAACTTTTCTGACCGAACTCGGGCCGAACTTTGGCTGAGTTCTGCCAGAGTTCTATAGAACTATTTTTGGCCAATTGTTGGGTTTTTGGCCTTTTAATTTGTGGACTTTTGGATAAAAATATGTGAATAGAAAGGCTATATTTTGTGGACTAAGAATAGCTAAGCTAGTGTCGATCCGATCAACCTTACATACTTTCCTAGACTCAAATGATGATAAAAATACATAAGAAGTTGGAAAAATCAATAGCCTTTTGATGACGTCTTTTTCTGACATTTGAGCAGACTTAAAGACGCCTTTTTTCTTAACGACAGTTGTCCAAAGATAAACAGATTTGGAAATCTGAATACCCCCGAGTGCAAGGCCCCGAATAGGTCATTGAGCGGTTCAGATAAATCTTCTTGTATAACGCCGTCTTGGTCCATCATTAATTCTTCAATACATATGTCCTGGTTTGATTATGCTTACTTTTTGTCTGCAAGTACATGTTAGACGAACAAAGCAGTAGCAGTATGATAAATTTAATGAACAGTAGGACAATGCTAAGTTTAAGTAAGACTACATACATAGATATTTCCTATAAATAGAAACTTCTATAATTGGAAACATATTAATTTTAATTATATATATATATTTTAGAGAGAGAGAGGGGTATATGGATGCACAGTAAATCTCTGTTTGGGTTTGGTTTAAGGTCAAGTTAGGGCTAGTTTGGTGCAACCGGGTCTCCTAAAAAGTCAAAAGCTTTTAAAAATAATTAATTACGCCAAATGTATTGTTAGGCCACAACTTGATTTATTACCATACAAGGGACATAAATATGGCCAAGCCATCTTTAACATGACTAATATGCTAGTCATGGTGCATAACTACACTAGACATGCCATAATTCCTAGTCTACTTGCATCTCAAAACCTAAACATGACTAAGACCATATACAAATAATAAATATTGTTTTAAATTACATAAAAATCCAAAAGTCACTATTTAGCCTAAATAAATAATTAAAAATTAAAAATTAGAGGGTTTACATGCTTAGAGGATCACTGCCTGCTAGCCACATAGCAGAAGGAACCGCATAGAGAATAACTGTCTTCTTAACATGCGGCTTCGGAACTTGGACACACGAGTCTGGAAGATTTTTTTCATGCTTCTATACACCAGTTTCGGTCCGAACATCTGTCGATCTCCAACTTTATCCCAACATATCTGAGATTGGCACTTCCTACCATGGAGTGCCTCGTATAGTTCCATCTGAATGCTTAATTAATTAATAACTAATATTTTTCACAAACCCTGCTAGTGGCAAATGCGTGTAAACTAGTCTTCAAATCTATCAACACAGACGCAACATATCTTCTAGTATATGTTTCACCCTCTCGTCTGACCATCCGTATGGGGATGGTAAGCGGTACTAAAATTTTATTTTGGTTCTCAGTGCTGCATGCAGGCTCGTCCAGAAATGCAACAAAAATCGCTCGTCTCTATCCAAAACAATTATGGTCGGTACACCAAGAAGTCGAACAATTTTGTCATTGTAAATGTACGCCAATCGATCGACTCTCCAAGAAACATTGATTATAATAAAATGAGCGGACTTGGTCAATTGATCAATAACGACCCAACATTATTCTCCCGCGACGTCTTCGGGACGCCCACGATAAAATACATGGATATGTTATCCCACTTCCATTCTGGAATGGCGAGGTTCTTCAACTCCCCACCTGACCGTTGGTGCTCAGCCTTCACTTACTGACAGGCCATACATTGTGACACAAAAGTGGCCACGAGTAACGCCCCAGTCCCAAAATACGTAGGACTAGAAAACGTACATGTCAGCCGTATAATAAATATACGTAAGCTGTAAATAGATTATATAGATAGTCATGGCTCAAGAAATCTCATCCACATACAATAAAAAAATAAAAAGTTCATTAAATCAATTATGAAAGACATTGAGCAAGTTGTTGGGTGGAGATAAATCCACTAGCAAGTAATTAAACGAAAAAGAAATTAATAACAAAGTAAGGAATTTGTCACAAATTGCAAGGACGGTCTAAGGGCAAGACCTCTTCGATAGAGATAGAGAAAAGATCACGATCTTGGCTGGTACTCCTGCGAAAAGTCATGAACGCCTACACCTGGAGAGATCACCAGGTCCTCAGAGGAACATAACAAGATACAGAAAAATATGCCATATGACTGAATATAAACTGATCAATAATAATTTGGTTCAGAAACACAGTCCAGTATTGTCATCGAAATAGTGAACCACCCCTACAACCAAACAAGGACAAGGGGTAGCGCACTATTCCGTAACAAAATACTGTTCCATGTTGTCACGGCCCGCACCCGATTTAGGGGCACGAGTACGTGGGTACGTCCAGCCTACATCACGGTGTCGGAGGTAGAACGTTGTCCTAGGTCTCAACAACATCTAACACAAAATAATAAATCTGTCCAATAAGATATACTCTCCAAACGGAGGACAATCTCAGAAGGATATAACTCAATCACAAAGTAACTAATGATGGATAACAATACGATACGAAATAGATAGATGATATCAAGTACGATACAATCTAGAAGAGAAATAAGTTTTGGTGTTAACATTACATCCCAAGGTAGAAGTACTATTTATATACATCTCATAAAAGATAACTGAAAACAAAGCCAGACAACACACTAGCAATCTACTCCAAGCTCTACTGGTGTCTCCTCTAGACTAGCTGAGATCCTCTAAGTTATCTATAAATTTTCAACGTTATCCTGTCAGGACGAGAACGAGCACATATCTCTGAAAGCAGTTCCAAAGCATGGTAGGAAATATAGAACGAGCAGTAGCATAAAATACATGAAACGTTATAGAGAGATGTACATGAAGAACATGAAACTCCGTAGAGAGAGATGTACATGAACAGTAAAAATAGACAAATCTGAGTACATGAAAGTTTTATAGAAAATAAGAATTGTAAGTAAATATAAGTGATTTAGAGGACAAGACAGTTATGTGATTGGCTTAGGTTTGCACATGTTTATACTATGGTAACTCCATTATACGTGAGGGTATAATAGACATGTACAGTTTTACACTACTTGGGGAAATTAATCACATGACCACTTCTACTCACCCCTATCCCAATCAATACACAAGGATCTTATCAAGTTATGTTACGTACATGATAGTTAGTTATACATGAATCACATATGAACATGAGAGTATATGAGAGCACATGAGTATACATGAAGAGATTCGAGTAGAAGGAGTACATGATGCATATGATAAAGTACATGAACATGAAATATCCGATGTACCCGATGAGGGGATAACATCTCATGAAAAGATCCATATAGTACTAGTCCATGATAACGACGTGACAGCATCAAGTAAAGTAGTCTAAAGCAGGCAATATAGATACTATCATGAATGAAAAGGATCAGAGAATGTACTCGCCTGATACTCTGAGCAACTGAAGTGTACAGATGCCCAAACTGGAGTCACAGAGTCCTATTAAGAGCAACACAGGTTATAAAGAGTTATATATAAAATAATTGAAGTTTACAATGCAATCTACATGATTCTAGGTCATTCTAGGTCAAAGTCAACTCTTGGTCAACCTACTAGACAACTAAGTCAACATCTAGGGTTTGGTCAAACTCTAGTCAACTCTATAGGGCTATCTCAATTCTAACCATAGGCTAATATATATATATATATATATATGGATACCATATGCACATCTAAGATATATATATATATATATATATATATATATATATATATATATATATATATATATATATATATATATATATATATATATATATATATATATATATTTATATATATATATATATATATATATATATATATATTTATATTTATATATATTTTTTTTATATTTATATATATATATATATATATATATATATATATATATATATATATATATATATCATACATCTATATACATCACACATATATATCAATATCAACCCAACCCACTCTAAGATGCCTCATAACCTCATATCACATATATACAATTAATGACACTAGCCCTTATACCATATCCATATTCTAACTCACTCTAATCCCTTAATCCAACATATCCCAATAATCTATCAACCTACATATATATATATAGATATAAACATAGCCTAACATACATATCTGAAATATAGACACTACCATATATATATATATATATATATATATATATATATATATATATATATATATATATATATATATATATATAGACACAATCAACTATATATATAACATACACTTATATTATCAATACTCACATAGATATACCCTCATGTATACTCATACATGTATATAGGCCTAACATATATATCTCTCAAATCCCTTACCTATATTATACCTATATAGTTAACAAACCCCATATGCAGCTTACACAAATATAACATATAAAGGTAAACCCTCATCTCAGGAATCCTCACATACATATAACTTACATCTATATATGTCAATAACACGCCATTATATATATATATATATATATATATATATATATATATATATATATATATATATATATATATATTCATAATACAATCAGGCATATACATAATATACTCACAAATATATATATCAATACTTATTAAGCTCACATCAATACCCTCAATCATATATCACATATCCATTCTATATAATACATATACATATAAATATATCTAACCAAACCCCAAAGCTGTATACCTATAACTGATAACCCATTTTACCCACCCTCACATTGTACACTTACATATATATATACATACATATCCTAACAAGTGACCTCATAATCTAGGAACCCCACACCCAACATATAAATATAAATCACTCATATATATATATATATATATATATATATATATATATATATATATATATATATATATATATATATAACCTCATCTATAGTATCTAGCAATAACTTTACATATGCATATCTATATAGCCTACATACATATAATCCTACCTGTGAACAATTGAACCACTCACACCTACACTTAAAACCTATGTAACAGATACATGAAACCACTCCTAAATACTCAAGCCTACATATATATGTATCAAGATATCTGTATAGCATATATATAGGCACTGCTCAGTGTTCTGAAACCTGGAAACTGGACCAATGATAGGCTAAACAGGGGTTTGCAAGAGTGCAGTAGCTAATTGGTATGTACAGGCAATGCTAACATGGTATCAGATAGAATGAAGTATATCCAAGGGTCAAATTGTGCAGCAAGGTTATACAAGTGTGCAGTAAGGTTTGCAATATGTGAGTGTGTGAACTACAAGTTAAAAGGTGTCAATCATGTATCCTATATGAAGTATCAGAGGTGCACAGCCAGGTAAGTGTCAAGATAGTAGTGTACATGAGTGAGTGAAGTGTCATACGGAACCAGTGTGTGTGTGAGTATCTAGCAAGAGTATCATAACAATGTCATGGTGTCCACATGTTAGGGGGTGTGTGTGTCAAACAACAAGTGTCAAAACAGTATTTTAAACATGGTATCATACATGGTGAAAGAGTATCAGACATAGTGTAGTAAGTGAATGTGTATAAGTGGTATTAGTATTCAGACATGAGTGTGTGTGTGTGTGTGTGTGTGTGTGTGTGTGTGTGTGTGTTCGATTTTGAGTATCAGCTGTATCATCAATGTGCAGTGGTATATGGTGTGCCAATAAGTGTCAAATGTGTCCAAAGTGTCCAGCAAAACGTGCCCAAGCAATAACAAAGTGTCCAGATGAGTAACAGAGTGCACAAAAATGACAGACATGGTGTCGAGCATGTGTGTGTGTTTGCATAGCAATTCTTGTAAGCTAATGTGTTAACATGGTGTCACACACAAGTGTCTAGGTGTCCATTGTGTCAAAGTGTCCATGAAACGTGTCCAAGTGTGTCAGTGAGTGTCAAACCAGTGTGTCAATATGTGGGTCTCGACCACACAGGGCAAAATCTGTGGGTCGAATATCTCCTCGAATACACGACCAAACTAAACCTAATTTCCTAGGTCGTGTATTAGTCATGGGGGCTACCCATTCTTGTCACTGGCATAGGATTTTGTGTCGTGTCCAACGCGCACAGACACGACAGTAGCAGGGCACTGCTACGAAGTTGTGCAGTGTCCAAATAAGCATCCCCGTGTCCATTTTGACACAAAAAAGACACAAAAATCGCAGTCACATACAAATGCAATCCACACATCATAGGCTATCCAAATCTATAATTAGTTTAGAATTTAAAGAACAAAAAGTTCTAAGAGACATTTCATCGAACACTTCGAATATCCTTCCGATACTCCTCCGATATGTACCCTAAATGGATTCAATTTTTAACCAAACTTAGCCTAAGGCTAGGGGGACCCTAAATGAATGCATCTATGATGAGAAATTAGGAAATTAATAGGTTTAGAGGCTCTTACCTATTGAGAGTTGGGATCTCAATGAAAAATCCTTTGAAAAGATCTCACACCAATTCCAATGGCCAAATTACTCCAAATCCATGCTAGATAGCCAATAGAGACCTCCTCTACTCAAGGGGAGTGTATTACAATTGATTTGGTGGAATTTGGAGTTGATTTGGTGAAAGAGGACAAATTTGGGGAAGAACACAAATTAGGGTTTGGGTTTGCAATAAAGGAGACAAGAGGGGGCTAATGATCACTTGTTAGGTGGGGGGATCCTCTTGTGGCCGTCCAAGACCAGCTAGGGTTAGGGTTAGGTCCAATTTTGCCTTAGAAGCCTTCCTAAGGTATCAATTCAAGCCTTTTAGGTAAAGGCCCAAACTAGATTAGGGTTTCTACAAATATCTTGTTTCTAACATAATATCTAGATACTTTAGAACTTAGCTTATTTTTTTAATTCTACTAACTAAGTCTCTAGGTTTATGAGCAACATCTAGATTAGGGTGATTCTAGTGTTTTACTAATAATGACACTTAGCACCATATGAATTGAATAAAATTCAAAAATAATCAAATTTCATAAATTACCAAAATATCCTTATTCTAGAAAAGTGGTAGTTACACATGTCCTGATCAGGCATATATACATAAATTATGTAGAAATGTACGTATATATGAACGAATAAGAGTTACCTAACTACTCTAGGTGTAATACTATTGACAATAGTGCAGGATAGCTTGACCTCCAAGTCAAGTCAAAATAAATAGTACCTCAGTAGCGAGTCTAAATACTATATACCATTCCTCAGTATCGATCGAGTCTATAGCATATAGTCTACCTACCATTCCTTAGTAGCGAGCGAGTCAATGATAGATATGGAGGTGGTCAACGTCCAATTGTATTCTCCCCACCCAATGTCCTAACTCTAATAACTACTAGACTTCTATCAAGCAATCCTATTAGTAGTTATAATCTAACGCTCGTTCAATACATGCCGATGATAAATCGATATGCAAGTCCAAATTTTATATTCAATTTGTGACTCGTGGCATACGTGTCGAAGCTAATGAATGCGGCACAAACAAAGGTGGTCTCTTAATTCTAGGTCAAATGTGCATATATTAAACAAAAGAAATGAAAATATGACTAAATAGTTACTTGCAACCAAATATGACTAAGAAGCATAATTTTGTATCACAAAAAATAATTAATTAATAAATACATGCAAAATGGTAAGCTAAAGTAAATAAACTGCAAATGGCAAGGTATCTTGCCTGGTGGTATACGATAATCTGACAAGTCTCGATTTGTCCAATACCCATGGTCGATGTGAAGGTTTCCAAATTCGTAAGGAAATAGGAGTGCACGGTTAGTCAAGATCATCCTAGATAATAAATGGAAATTCATGGAGAAAAATACTTATACTACTTTTAGAAAATATTTATAATACTTGAAAACTAGTTTTTATTACCCAAAATATTTTTGATAATTACATAATTGAAAATTCTAATAAATTTTATACTTTGGAACCTATCTTTTTATTAGTCTTAGTATTTTTAGGTAAATACTTGATTCTAGAAAATCAATTTAGGCTAAAACTCCTTATTTGTCAAAATTAAATTTTAGGTTAAAAACTATACTTTAAAATAGGTGAAAATTATCTTATAATTTACTTAGGATTTATAAACCCACTTTGAAATTAGATGTAGGGTCCAACACTTAATATTATATATATATATATATATATATATATATATATATATATATATATATATATATATATATATATATATTTTACCCACTTTGAAATTAGATGTAGGGTCCAACACTTAATATTTTATATATATATATATATATATATATATATATATATATATATATATATATATATATATATATATATATACATATATATATTACTTAATATATATATATATATATATATAAGAGCCGGCCCTAGGTTCTCCCCCCCACCCCCACCCCCGTTCTGCTTCCTCGGGTGGTGGGCGGGGCCGGTCCTCGTCCCCGGCAGCCTGGCCGGTTGGCCGTGGAGCCCCCCCTCCTTTTCGGTGGCCACATCCCACCTTCCCGCCACCCTCAGGGACGCCAGGTTCCCTCCTCCGCGTCCCTTGCCTGGCTGATCGCCGCCGCCAGCCTGAAGTGCGGCCGCCTTAGCCGCAGTCGTCGTCCCCGGCGATCTCGGCGACGGCGACATCCGCCCGCTCCACGCGTCCCCCCTGGACCCTCCCCGGACCCCTCCATCCTCGGGCCCCCCCTGGCTCGCCCTCCGCTGCAGCCCAGGTCCCCTCGCCTTCCTCTCCTCCCGTTCCGGCGCGCCCTCCTCGCGCCGCCACCCCCGCGGTGGTTCCCCCTCTCGCCGCCCCTATTCCTGAGGTGCCCCCGGTTCCCTTGGCCGCCCCCTTGCGGTGGCCGCCCGCGCCCTCGGCCGGCATCGCCCCGCCAGCCCCCGCTCCCCCTCCGGGCCTCTCCCCGGTGCCGGTGGGGTCTTTGTGCTGCGAGCCCATCTCCTGGGCCCTCGTGGCCGCTCGGCGGCTACCGGTGGAGGGCGGTCAGATCCTGACGACGTCTCCCCCTTCCGTCGTCGAGCTGTCGTCCTGCGGCGGACTCTCCGTCGCCGCCTCTTCTCCCGCGAGTTCCGTCCTCCCCGCGTGGACGGCTCCCCCGCCTCCATACGATCTCCGGAGCTTCCGGCGAGCGCTGGAGGCCACTCCCCCCCCTCCGCCGCTCTTGTCCGGCTCCCCTCGTCGGACCCGCGTCCTTCCCTCCGTCTTCCCCGTCGAACCTTGTCGACGTCTCCCCCTCTCCTCAGCTCCCTCACCCCCCGCCCGCAGCCCTTCCTGGCGGTGGTCCCTGCCTGCCTCCCTCCGGTCGGCGGGTTGCCGCGCGCTGGCGGGGGAGGCCCGCCTTCTCGTCGGCATCCTGCTTCCCTCCCCGTCGCCACCCGTCGTCGGCCACGCCCTGCCATGGCTCTGCCTCGAGCTCGGCAGTCGCAGCTGATCGTCCCCCGTCGCACCATCCCCTCCGGCGCCCCCCCCTCCCGTCTTCCGTCCCCCCAGTGCCTCCGCTCCGGCCTGGCAGCGCTGCGGGAGCTGCGTCCGGCGTCGCCTCCGCCGGAGTCCCCTGCCTCGGGCGGCTCGCCCCACCGGCTCGGGATGGGTGCCCCTCCGACTCGGGACGGGAGCCCCTCGGGATGGCGAGCGGACGCCCTCGGGTCTCGCACCCGGCTTCTCGGGCCCCCCGCTCAGTCCTCGAGCCGTGGGACCACGCCCACGTGGGCCTCCCGCCCTCGGGCCTCGCGTGCGTCCGCTCTCGGGCCACGCGCGCTGGGGGCCAGCCCCTTTTCGAAATTCAAATTTTGTTTCAAAATTTGAATTATTTCCTTTTCCAAAAAAAAAAAAAATTTAGGACAGAGTGTCCACACCAACCGCTTCGTCTAGCATGCCATCGTGCATGCCCACCCGTTCTGCTAAGTTTTTGAATTTTCGAAGTTTCGAAAATTTGGAATCCCATCAGTTTCTATTTTTAGTTTCCTGTTTAGCTTCCAGAGCTGTTTTGTGTGTTATCCTCTGGGAGTCACTGTAATGCTCCTCTGGAGCCTCTTTCCCTTTCAATAAAATTCTTGTTTTGTGTGAAAAAAAAAAAAATATATATATATATATATATATATATATATATATATATATATATATATATATATATTAGCGGCAAAATAAATTTTAAAATGTTACTTAATTTCTAAACAAATTCTATGTTATCGATCTTCGTGTCAGCTTTTCGAAACAACAAACGAATCACAAAACCGAGATCGAGTTCTCCCGAAATCTTGAAAACAGTAGGACGTAACAATTTTTGGACAAATATCACTAAAATAATTTTATACAAAAATATATCACAAATTTTCTAAAATTAATTATAGATTATCGAAGCTAACCTCAATAAAGTTCAAATTAAAAAAATTGGAGGTGAAACAAAGTTCGGAGTTGGTCGCATCGGCTTCGTGAAGTTGCTATAGAATTTGAAAAACGAGGCTGAATTTTATAACAAATTTTTGGGTTGTTTTAGATGGAAAAGATAGAAGATTTGGAGAAAAAAATATGAGAGATGATTTTATTTCATATGTTCAATAGGTATATATAATGGGTAGAAATTATTAATTAGGATATTATTAGAATTCAATCAATTTGGATATGATTATAATTACCTAATTTGGATAAGATTATGATTAGTTCAAATAAGAAATAATTTAAATAATTATAGATATGATTTCAATAGGATTAGAATTTACAATGGATAAATCTACCCCTTAATTTAAATCAAATATAAACTTTTAAAAAACAAAATCAATCTAATCATATCCTATAAATGATTACAATAATAATTTAAATCATGTAAGTTCTAATCTAGTTAATTTAAAATCAAATAAAATATTTAAAGCCTAATGTAATCAATCTAATCCAAATAAAGTATTTGATCACAAGGGTTTCTCTATTTGTCTACTACCTTTATATAAAATTTCATGCCGAAATTCTTTCTAGATTGGTCGGGGCACACGTTTTACCAAAGTATGTCCAGAATTGACATTGTTCATTGTGTGATAGTTTTGAACTGCATAACTTCATTTTTACCATCGATATCATATATGAAAATGACTGTATTTCAATTACCTACAATCCTCAGTCAATGATTTTTTTTCATAATTTTGCTATTTTAATGCTTAAATCATTCAATCTTTGATGGATAAATTTCTGCCATAAACGAACTATCAAAATTGTCATCTTGTGAGCCCAAAAATATTTTTTTGTGCAACCAATGCTCCATATCATTGATCCTCGACTCATGATCAAGAATATTTGTTAATTTAGATAATTGTTTACCATTTATTTTAGAATATTAAAGTTATTTTATTCATGGTTAAACAAGTTCTAATAACGTTGATTTATCAATGTGGATGCTAGTTTGATCATGAAATAAATTACAAATGACTTCTAAATAGTTTGTTGCAATATTAATAATATAATATTTATTTCTAGAATATTAATGATATATTTCAGAATTAATATTGAATATTTATACATATATTTTGTGGAATTTTGTTAGCCCTAATAGGAATATTATGACTAGTTATGTTATTATAACTTATATATAGTAGATAACCCTACTTACTATCTATAGATAGATATGTCAATGATAGTAATCATGTTAGTGGGGTTATTAATGTTAGTTATTATTAATATTATTAGGAGTTCGTAAGACCGAGACTATAGAAGTTGGAGCCGAATCCATAATCTATACTCTCGCGGCGATTCTAGGTTTGATACCGTGTCACTGTTATCTTATTTTATTTTTTGTTACATGGACGTGTTGTGGTGTGTTAGGATTAGATGTGTTAGGAGAGCATCCAAGTGTGACTTGGATGCCATCGATGATGACATCGATGACATAAAGTGGGTGTGTGTGTGACCTAGCGTGCTAGTAGATCTTTGTGTCAACGTTCCTAAACATCAAATGTATCGCGAAATTGAGATCGAGATCTTCCAAAATCTCCAAAACAGTAGGACAAATTAATTTTTGGACAACTAGCACTAGAATAATTTTATAGAAAAATATATTACAAATTTGCTATAAAAAAATTACAGATTATCAAAACTAACCTCAATATGGTTCAAATAAAAAAACTAGAGTTGAAATGGAGTCCGGAGTTGGTCGCAATGGCTTCGCGAAGTTGCTATATCTTTTGAAAAATGAGATTGAATTTTATGATGAATTTTTGGGTTATTTTGGACAAAAAAGAAAGGAAATTTGGAGAAAAAATATGAGAGATAATTTTATTTCATAGATTCAATAGGTATATATAGTGGATAGCAATTAGTTAATTAGGATATGACTAGAATTAAATCAATATGATTAGGATTACCTAATTTGCAAAGGATTATGATTAGTTAAAATAAGAAATGATTTAAATAATTATAAAGATGATTCCAAATATTGACTAAGGTGTGACTATCTAGCGACGGATACATTGTCCGTCGCTACTTCGCCGACGCCATACCAACGGATTTGCGACAACTTTTCACCCTTAAAATTAAAAAAATATTGCATGTGATTAGACGGTAAACCGTCAATATAGAGTCAGGAGCCGTCGCTAACAGGCCGTCGCTAGATCGATGAATTTTGGTAGTGTAATGGGTAAATATATCCCTTAATTTAGAATTACTAAAGGATTACGAGCAGCATCTTCATGTGGTTCTTCATATTCTTCGGGACTATCAACTTTACGCAAAGTTCAGCAAGTGCGATTTCTGGCTCTATCGAGTCTCTTTCTTGGTTCATATTAATGTCGGAGGTGGTGTTGAGGTGGACCCTATGAAGGTAGAGGCTATCGAGTGTTGGCCAATACCTCGTACAGCTTGAAATGTACGTAGTTTTAGGATTAGCTGATTAGTACAGGCGATTTGTGGCAGACTTTGCTAGGATCTTCGCAGCTTTGACATGACTGACATGTAAGGATGTATGCTTTGAGTGGTCATATATTTGTCAAGCTTCTTTTGAGAAGCTCAAGCGGAGTTTGATTTCATCACCTATTCTAACATTACTCGTCGGACCAGGTGGGTTCACGATGTATTATACGTCAGGCCGGGGACTTGGTTGTGTCCTTATGCAGCACAGCAGAGTGATAGCTTATGCGTCTCGAAAGCTTAAGAACCGTGAGAAGATCTATCCAACACAAGATCTTGAGTTGGCTGCAGTTGTGTTTTCCCTCAAGCTCTAGAGGTATTATCTAAATCGTGATCAAGTAGAGATTTTTACTGATCAAAAGAGCTTTAGGTATGTGTCCACCTAGAGGGATCTGAACATACGGCAGAGAAGGTGGCATGAGTTAATGAAGGACTATGATGTTGATCTTCAGTATCATCTGGAAAAGGCAAATGTCGATACAGATGCTTTGAGCAGGCGACCCGGAATTTATTTTTTGACGGAGAAGCGTCACCCTAAGAAGGATCTTTAGAAGATGGCCATTGAGGTAGTACTACCTGGTGAGACGGCTATGATGGCAGGGTTGTAGGTTCAATCTACCATTATGGAGAGGATCATAGCAGCACAGTCAGAAGATGCCAGGCTTCAGCGGCTCAGAGCAGAGTGTGTGGCAGGGCACAGAGCAGAGTTGTACATTCATGAGGATCGAATACTTCTATTTAGGAGTCATTTTTGTGTGCCGAGTGGAGATATCCGGCACGAGATTATGTGAGAGGCCCACAGTTCTCAGTATTCAATTCATCCAAGAGGTACAAAGATGTACCGTGATATTCGTCAACATTTCTGGTGGAATGGTATAAAGAGGAAGGTAGCTCAGTTTGTCTCTCGGTGCTTAGTTTGCCAGCAGGTCAAGGCTGAGCATCAGAGACTGACTGGACTTCTTCAACCTTTACCGATGCCAGAGTAGAAGTGGGATGATATTACTATAGACTTCGTGACTAGTCTACCTAGAACCCTGACTGGTAGATATGCCCTTTGGGTTATAATAGATCGACCCATGAAGGTTGCCCACTTCCTACCTTTCAGAGTTGGTCAGTCTACAGAGAAGTTGACAGAGCTATACATGAGACAAATTATCATATTGCATGGAGTGCCAGTTAGCATAGTCTCAAATCGGGATTCCAGATTCACTTTTCATTTCTGGTAGAGTCTTAAGCAAAGTCTGGGTACCCGTTTGAGTTTTAGTTCAGCATACCATCCTCATACAAATGGTCAGTCGGAGCGTACGATCCAGACTTTGGAGGATATGCTTCGATTGTACACTTTTGACTTTAGCGGTTCTTGGAAGGATTACTTATATTTGGTGGAGTTCTCTTATGATAACAGCTTCCAAGCGAGTATTCAGATGACACCTTTTGAGGCTTTATATGGTAGAAGATGTAGGTCACCCTAGCTTGGGATGACATTGGTGAGAGACAAATGCTTGGTCCAGAGTTGATTGCTCAGTCAGTTGGAGTAGTCAGACAGATAAGAGAGCATCTCAGAGTGGCTCAGGGTCAACAGCGTCATTGGACAGACCAGCATTGTGTTCATCTTGAGTTTTCTGTTGGCGACCACATATTTTTTCGAATTTTACCTACCCATGGGATCATCAGGTTTGGCATACGGGAGAAGCTTAGTCTAAGATTTATTGGATCGTTCAATATTCTTGAGTTAGTAGGAGATGTATCATATCATCTTGCTCTTCCGTCGTCGCTACGCGAGGTACATAACATAGTTCACGTATCTCAGTTGCATCGTTATGTTCCAAATTCGAGCCATAACCTAGATCATTACGAGTTGGTCGTTGGTACCGACCTATCGTATAAGGAGAGGCACGTATCCATTTTTGACCAGAGGGAGAAGGTTCTCAAGAACTGGACTATCCGATTAGTTTGTGTTTCATGGGATCATGACTCATCGGGCGAGTCGACATGGGAGCACGAGGATGATATCCTAGCTCGTTATCAATATCTGTTTGATTCGTGAGGTATACTTATTCATGTACTTATGCCCTACCTTTTGTTTAGTATGATTGTAGGAATATATGATGTTGTTGTTGTATGTTTATTGCTTTTTTACATTCCTTGCATATTATTCTAGCTGGATTTCATGATTTATGAGTTTTCGTTTTGATCTTAATGGCTTATCTTTCTGGATTTCTTGCTTGTCTCGCTTGCCTTTAGAAAATTTTGAGGAAAAAAAAAATTTTAAGGAAGGAAGAGTTGTGAGACTCATCTTACAGTATTCGTATTTGTATACGGATACATACTTTATATTGTATTCTACATTTTCTTGGATTTCGGGAACCAGAGGAAAACTTAATTTTTGAAACTTTTTTGTAAAACCGGCACACCACCGGCTATGTGGGCCACGCCCAGCCTATGTTGCAGTATCGACGGTAGAACGTTGTCAAGTACCCAATAAATATCTATAACATTTGATCCATAAAAACAACAAGTACTCAAATCACATACAGCTAAGGAAGATATGAAATAAGAAAGACAGTAGTAACACTGAATCAACTTGAGTCTATAAATGATCATACATTTCAAGAAATGTATCGAAGACATATCCGAAGAACGAGACATATCTCTAGATAAAGAATATGGTCTATAGCTCTCAAGAGGTCATCTCACGATCAAATGAACGTCGAGATCTGTCATCATGAAGTCCAAGGTGTGGGGCATAACATTACCTAAAAATAGTTATTCAATCAGGATTGGAGCAACGCCGCCGCTCGAACCCTTGTGCCGGCAGTAGCACAAATGGCGGCTTCTGCCACAACTCGCCGCACCTACCCAGCCTCTGCCGAGCTTCCTCCGCCACCCATTGGCCAGCGCCGCCACGATGAAGCAGCGGTAAGTCCTCGCCTCCCCTCTCCCTCGGTCTCGACCCTCTCTCTCTCTCTCTCTCTCTCTCTCTCTCTCTCTCTCATCACTCTCCCTCTTTGTTCCCTCTCTCTTCCTCTCTAGCTCACCAACCCCTTCCTCTCACGAGTACACTCTCTCAATTCCTTCTTTCCCCCTTTTTGATTTCTTATTCTCTCACTTCTTACTCATTTTTTATTTTCTGTTCTATGGAAAGCAGCATTTCGATTATTAATAATAGGTATACTTTTATTATCATTATTATTATTATTATTATTAAAGTGGTATTGCTTATTAGGTATATACATTTGTATATATATTTTAGTTATTAAGATTAATTAATTATTATTAGTATATTATTAGTAGCATACAATTGTTATTGTTATTAATATTATAAGTGTTGTTGTTGTATTAATATTTATATTATTTGGGAATTATAGAAATATACATATATTATAATAATAAGGCTTAATTGTACTTTGCTACCCTTAACTATTCCGCTTTTTTAACTTGATACCCTAAACTTTTTTTTGTAACAAGTTGATACCCAAAAAAATTTTGGGACGAAAATACCCTTGCTCAAACCTTAAAATTACCCCCCTCCACCCAACCCCCCCTCCCCCACTCTGGCTACACCCTCCTTCCCGCTCCGCCTCCCCTCCGGCCACCCCCCTCTCCCGCGTCCGGCCAACCCCCTACCCCCACCGCCGTCGGCCGCCGCGGCAGCAGCAGCCGCAGCCGCCGCCGCGGCGGTAGTGCCGGAAGCGGGAGAGGGGGTTGGCCGAACGTGGAAGAGGGGGTGGCCGAAGGGAAGACGGAGCGGGAAGGTGGGGGTGGCCGGAGTGGGGGAGGGAGGGAGGGGAGAAGGGAAGGGATGAGGGAATTTTGGGGTTTTTTAAAAAATTAGGTATCAAGTTGAAAAAAATAATAGTTGAGGTATCAACTTGTTACAAAAAAAAGTTTAGAAAATCAAGTTGAAAAAGCGAAATAGTTGAGGGTAGCAAAGTGCAATTAAGCCAAATAATAATTTTTAGCAAATTTCAAAGATAGTTTTCTACCTAAAAACTTTATTTTGAAAAACGTAGAATTTTAGTCCAAATCCATTTTTAGCTTTTCAAGTATTTTCCTAAAATTATCATAACTAATAAGAAGGTCACTTTCCAAATTATAAACGATTTCTAGTATTTTTCTAATATTTATCTATATTATTTTTATTAATAAAATACAGTTATCTAACTAGAATCCTATTTTGGTAAACTTAGAATTTTGGCCTAAATCAATTTTTTCA
Source organism: Iris pallida (assembly GCA_029216955.1). Taxonomy (NCBI): domain Eukaryota; kingdom Viridiplantae; phylum Streptophyta; class Magnoliopsida; order Asparagales; family Iridaceae; genus Iris; species Iris pallida. Next base: position 2,994,191 of record JANAVB010005800.1, on the reverse strand, counting down.
TAGTTTCAAGTATTTATCTAAATTATTTTACTAAATATAGTTTTCATAATACAATAAATATTTTCCAAATAGTTATATATTTATACAGAATCTCTTCGATTATCAAATCTTGTCCGTGGCTAGTCATATTCCCCATTTTCTTGCGATTTGGACTTACTCTATATTGTTCCTAGCTAAATTGATTGTTCTGGACTCGATAGAACTGTATGTGCCATCATTGGAGGCCATCTTGCATAGTTGTAACACCAAAGTCAAATCTGCGTCAACATGATCATCGCACCATCGTACCACACCAGAAAACATATCTGGCAAGATACATTATCATATTTACTGCTTATATATAGTCTGCATCTTTATTGTTTATTTACTACATATTTACTGCCTATTTATTTCCAGTTCCTTCAGTGCATCTCTATTACTGCTCATGATTTAATTTACCTTGCTTTCAGTTATACATGGTGCATGTGCTAGTCATATTTTTCATTCTTGTCTTTAAATTGCATATGGACCTAGAATTAAGGGACTACCTTTGGTTAGTACATTTTTCATAAACTTTGCCACGGCTGTACCATGAGATATATGTGAGCTATGAGTAGCATATAGAGGCACTTGTGTGTTGGCTGATCACCTGTGTGCATGCGTTAGGTTTAACTGCCAATAGATGTATGTTAGGTGACCTGGCAGTTAGTAGAGGTACATGGTCATGGATATGACTTAGATAGGTGCATAGGGTGGGAAGAATAGTTCCTTAGCGTATGGGCCATGTATGCACTCTCCTTTGTACCCAGAAGTTTCGCTGGAGATACGGGCCTGACTACCCCCCTTATCATATTCCTGTTGGCCTCTGACGTTCGAGGAATACTATGCTTTGAGGACCCTGGTGCCCAAAGAGGGGACTATGCCAATCCCATATAGCCAGAGGACCCATGCGTTGAAGGTTGATTCTTAATTGCATGTACACAGTAGAATGGTTAGGTGACCTTAGCTGATGTCATGTCACACACTATTCTAGTCATGACACGGGGCAGTATCACATCACGAAATAATGTGTCATCCCTTGTCCTTGTTTGGTTGTAGGGGTAGTTCACTATTTGATGATGGAATATTCGACCATGTTATGATTGGGACTATTTACTTTTACTTGTGACTTTGTGACATATTTTATAATCATTTCATATGACATATTTTTATGTATCTTGTTACGTCCCTCTGAAGATCTGGTGATTCCTCCAGGTGTGTGTTTTCGTGACTTTTCGCAGGTGTTCTAGCGAAGGTCGTGATCTTCTCTATTCTATCAAAGATAACTTGCTCTTGGATCTCCCTTTGCTACTTTTGCCAAATTCTTTCATTTGTATTTATTTTTTCTCATTTAAAATAGTTAGTAATGGATTTGCCTTCGCCCAAAAAACTTGTACAAATGAAAATTTATACTTTATTTATGATATTATTTTTTTTATTTTGTGGATGAGATTAGTGGTCATGGTTATACTGCATTTACAGCTTACGTATATTTATTATATGGCTGGTATGTCTACGTACCTAGTCCTACGTATTTTGGGATTGGGACGTTACATGTTTTTGTGGTGGCCCATGCAGGTCAACGAATAAATTGTTTAGTTACATGACTGTAAGCCTGCATATAGGATTAGAGTCTAGGATCTCATCCACATACATGATCTCCTTCCTTGAATTCCATTTTTGAACTCTTGTTTGACTACCTTGAATTTCATCCTGCTTGATTCCTTTTCGACCGTAAATCTTATCTTTCTTTCGTGCTTGATAGAGGTTAGGAAGATGACTCGTACTAGGTTTACATGTTCCATTGTTCCATTACACTACTAGTTGAACTCTTATAAATTGGGTAGAATGCCTCACGACCTAACATATACTTTGACCTTATGATGCATTAAAGAGGATACTAAGAGGATTACCTAGACTATAGAGGACCCTAACCCATTAGGTCAACCAAGGCCTTAGACCAGAAGACAGTAGGACAACTGTATAGGCATGAACATCGGACAAGATTTAGATTCTTAAGGAACCTGAACTATTTCTACTTTCTTTCAGCATAATCTCACGTACTTATATTTTTGACTATCTTGACTGATGCTACTATTATAACCTAGTTTTGCAATCTTATTTCTTTTATCGAGCTTGTTCAGGACATATATTTTATTGTGGGTGTCCACTAATACATTGTCTAATCAGAACCGGGGTATTATGGTCTGATCAACCATAGTGCACTATGTTCGCTCTTCATATGATTAATCTATGTGGATTGAGATATAGTTAACAAATATACTTTTCCTATAGGATCTCATCTGCAGCTGCCTTGACAACTCATTTTTAAACTATTTAAGGGCCTTTGAACTATGTATTTGCGTTCAATCACATCTTCCTTGAACTCTTTATTATTTGTGTCTTTACCTATTTTGGAAAGGCAGACACTCGTACTTGATAGATAGACATAGAAGTGTTCCACCTTAGTTGCCATATCATCTATGACCATGATAGTTGTATACACTCAAGTGTGATTAGTCATCGACCAAGCCATGTTATTATGTCCTAATCTTGAGTTACTCATCATTTCCCCTCAAACCTAGATATATTATCGTTTCCTTCTAACCATTTGAAACTTGAGAATGATTTAGACCATTTTCTTGATCGTACCCCAATCTAGAGACTAATTTTTCTTAAGGAACCATGTCCCATGAGCCCCTGTTTATTTTCATCTTTACTTAACCCATATTCTTCTATTTTTGTGCGTTAACTAGTAACTCTCAATCATTGCCCAAACCATACCACGACCATTGAACCTAACCATATTTTTTCTTCCAAATTGTTTTACTTCCCTATTTGAGGATTCTCATTTAAACCCCTCCATGATTTATGAAACCCTTGTTGGCCCATTGGTCATGGTCAAACCTGATTTTAATAATTAATCAAACTCTGTCTCGATATAAATGCAAGTCAACTCAGATATTTACCTACGACGTTTTGGACACTGCTCAACAATGGATCTCTACAATGTTCAAGACTGAAATCGTTTGCCATTCAGAATGTACTTCCTGTTAAGCAATGTAATTTTTTATTTTATTGAGTCTAGGAATACATTGTACACCGAGTCGTACTGGCAAATAGGCTATCCAAAAACGTTTTCAAAACCATCCCATTCCTTTATAAATGACCTACGTTTTTGAAAAATATTCTTTTTACCAAAAGCTTCTGAAGGATTTTTCAAAAAGCTAAAATTTATTTTCTCCAAAAATGAACTGGCAGAACTCCAGGAGAACTCGGGCCGAGTTCGGCCAGAGTTCGGCTATTTGGAACGTTAGTGAACGTTGGGTTTTTGAAATTGGTCATCCTTCAGCTACGGTTTGTTACAAATAGTTCTGTCTGAATTCTGCACGAATTCTGTCAGAGTTCTGTCTTTGGAAAAACTATAAATAGAGAAGTATTTCGATCATTTCAAATCACCAATTCACTTTCAATCTCTTCTCTTCCTGAGCTTACATTCTTCCAAAGAGTTCTTAAAAGCTTTCATTTTCAAATTCCAAGCCAGTTACAATCCTCTAGTCGATTTGCCAGTACGGTACGGTACGGTCTAGAAGTTTCAGAGCGATTGTAATCAGAGGCTTGATAGAAGATTCAACCCTTCACAATTGAAGTTGGTCGAGTTCTTCGTATCAAAGCTCGCGTCTGTAGAAGTTGTAAGGACTTTGTATAAAAACTTGCGGGATTTTCCAATAGTGGATTCAACTGGAAGCTAGAGTTCTTCCGACTGGACTAGTCCTCACAAGAGGGAAACCAGTATAAATCTCGGTGTTTGCATTTGCCTTCTGATCACTTTTAATTTCTGTCATTTACTTTTTGTGATTATTATTATATCTGTGATCTAACTGCTAACAAGTTTTTAATTTGCAATATTTCGTTGCCTACTCTATTCACCTCCCCCCCTCTAGAGTATTCTGCTTTACGATTTCGTTCCTACAATTGGTATCAGAGCGGGTTATACAGGTAAAGCAAGGTAAAATTGCAGTTATATTCAATTTTTATATAGATCACAGTATTACACATGGCAACTGTGAAATTCACAAGTGAAGGCCAAGCTACAAACAGACCTCCACTGTTTGACGGCACAAACTACACTTATTGGAAAACACGTATGAGTTTCTTTCTGAAATCTCTTGATTTTGACTTATGGTCTGTGGTTATTGATGGCTATAAAAAGCCACCTCGTATTTATGTTAATGGTGTTTTAGCTGAAAAACCCCATGACAAATATACAAAGGAAGAAAAGAAAAAGGCCAGTCTTGACGCACGTGCTATTAACACTTTATTTTGTGCATTAGACAGAACTGAATTCAATAGGGTATCTACTTGCACAACATCAAACGAAGTGTGGAAACTTCTCGAAGTAACCTACGAAGGAACAACACAAGTCAAGGAGTCAAAGATCTGCAGACTTACTCAGGAGTATGAGGCATTCAAAATAAAGCCAAGTGAATCAGTCACTCAGTTGTTTACAAGATTCTTTGATATTGTAAATCCTCTGTCCTCACTAGGCAAGGATTACAGTAACCATGAGAAGATTCGTAAACTTCTACGAGCCCTTACAAAGAACTGGATTCCAAAGGCTACAGCAATCATTGAAGGGAACGACCTCTCAACAATGTCTCTAGAAACACTCATAGGTAAGCTACTCACTCACGAGTTAGAACTTCAAGACTTTGAAGATGCTACACCAAAGAAAAAGTCAGAGAAGACGATCGCTCTCAAGGCTCAACATAGAAGAACCATCGAAGATGATTCCGACGACAGCGACTCCGACTCTGAAGATCAAGCTCTTCTGGTAAGAAAGTTCAAGAAGTTCATGAGATTTAACAGAAGAACAAAGGACAGCAAAGACAACAACAACAACAACAACGAGGAAGATCCTATTTGCTAATGATGCAAGAAGAAAGGACACATGAAGAAAGATTGTCCCTCAGCATTATCATCAAAGAAAAATAGCAAATATGACAAAGGCTACCTGAAAAAATCGACATCAAGAAAGTACGCCAACACAAGCATATGGCATGAAAGTGAAGCCAGCGACTCAGAAGATGAACAATCAGACGACGCTATAAATGTGTGCTTGATGGCCTGCGATCAGGTAATCACTAATCCTCTATTTGATCCTTATGATGATTTCACCTTTGAGCAACTAAGAGAGGCTTTCAGTGAACTGTTAGATGATTACAGGAAACTGCATAGTAAATATGAAACCTCTAAGAAGGTACTCAAAGAGTACAAAGGTGAAATAGGAAGACTTACCGACCTACTAGATCAGGTTAGAGATAATGACTCTTCAAATGAGTCTAGTGAGCTTTCTTATATTAAATTGTTGTTACACGAGACTGTTAAGCTATCCGAAGAAAAAGACCAAACTATTATCCAGTTAAAGAAAGACCTATCTAAGGAGAGAAAGAGTCTCTAGTGTGCACAGGTCAGATTAGAATCACTCACATCTGACTATACTAGATTATATGACACTTCCAAAAAGTTGGAAATTAGTTTAGAAAAACGGCCTGAAGTTACTGCTTCCTATTCTAACACGTGTCAATTACCGAATCATCGGAACACGCCCAATACTGTCGGACCAAACCATACCAAGACTATGCCCAAGAAGACTAATAGGCATGCATTCTTCTATAATAGAAAACCAAAATCTACCAATCATGCACCTCACACTACTTTCAACACTCAACATGTTAAATGTCATTATTGTGGCCTCATTGGTCATATATCTTCTGCATGTAGAATCAAAAAGTTAGTAGATTTAAATATTTATGCATGGATACCGAAAACTAACCAGTCAGGACCCTACAAGAAATGGGTACCAAAAGTTTTATCTGCAAATTGTTTTGTAGGTGGGACACCCTTCACGTGCTAGGAGCAAATGGATCCTCAACAGTGGTTGCTCACGGCACATGACCGGTGATGCTTCATTATTTGCAACACTGTCGAAGAGGAATAAAGAAGGATACGTCTCCTTCGGTAATAATTTGAAAGGGTACATAATCGGTATCGGTGACATTGGTAAGGCTTCCTATCCAGTGATTAAAGATGTTTGTCTTGTTACCGAGTTAAAACATAATCTGCTCAGCATAAGCCATTTAGCTGATCACGGTTATGGCATTAGCTTCGTAAAAGATAAATGTACTATTATTGATAGTTCAACTGGCAGTACTATATTTGAAGGTATTAGAGAAGACAATATATATGTATTCTATTGGTTGGAAGATGCTAACACAGCAGGTAGATGTTTGATGGCCAAAAGTATTGAGAGTCAACTATGGCATATGAGACTCGGTCATGCAAACATGGATACAATTTCAAGATTATCTATGAAGAAGTTGGTACGCGACTTACCAGATATTTCTTTCAAGAAGGATACGGTATATAGTGAATGTGAAAAGAATAAAGCTACCAAATCCGCATTCAAATCCAAGAACGCTGTAAGTACCACTAGACCTTTACAATTGTTGCATATGGACTTATTTGGACCCAGCAGAATTGCTAGTCTAGGTGGTAAGTTATATGCATTTGTCATTATAGATGACTTCTGTAGATATACATGGGTTTATTTTCTTGCACGCAAGAATGATGCATTATCAGAATTCGTCACCTTTTGTAAGAAAGTACAGAATGAAAAAGGGTTCATGATTACTCGCATTCGTAGTGATCATGGCGGCGAATTTGAGAATGCAGAATTCAAGCAATTTTGTGACAGACACGGTTATCTGCATGAATTCTCTTGCCCTAGGACTCCACAACAAAATAAAGTTGTGGAACGTAAGAACAGAACTCTATCTGAAATGGCTAGAGTTATGTTAAACCAGTTTAGTCTACCTAGATACTTATGGGCTGAAGCTGTAAATACAGCATGCTATATTCTCAATAGGGTTCTAATTCGACCTATATCGAAGAAGACTCCCTATGAATTATGGTTTGATAGAACACCAAATGTTTCTTATTTCAAAATCTTTGGTTGTAAATGTTTTATTCTTAATACCAAAGATAATTTGAGTAAATTTGATGAAAAGGCCGATGAAGGTATATTTTTAGGTTATGCAGCAAAGAGCAAAGGATATAGAGTCTTCAATAAAAGAACCATGATCATTGAAGAATCTATCAACGTCAAGTTTGATAAGCTAAATCAACACTTAGACGATGATGATAATGAAGACATAATCGCACCAAGTACAGCTACTGCAAAACCTTCACACAAAGATACAGAACCATCACATCAGGCATCAGATGAACCTCCAAGCAAAGAAGCCGGAACTAGCAATCCTGAGACTACACCAAAAGAGATGAGATTCTTGGCTAGTCATCCAAAGGACTTGGTAATTTGTGAGATTACCAAGGGTGTAAGTACTCATTCTTCCAATAAAGATATAGCTTCTTGTGTTGCTTTTGTCTCGCAGTTTGAACCCAAGAATATTGATGAAGCATGTAGTAATAATTTTTGGTTAGATGCTATGCAAGAGGAATTAAACCAATTCGAACGGAATCAAGTTTGGGAACTTGTTCCCAAGCCTATTGATCATCCGATCATTGGCACCCGATGGGTATTCCGAAATAAACTGAACGAGAATGGTTTAGTGACTCGTAATAAGGCTCGACTCATAGCTCAAGGATACAATCAGGAAGAAGGTATCGACTACGTTGAGACTTATGCCCCAGTTGCAAGATTAGAATCCATTCGCATGTTATGTGCATTTGCATATTTTCATAATTTTAAATTATTTGAAATGGATGTCAAAAGTGCATTTTTAAATGGTTTTATAAAAGAAGAGGTTTATGTAGCTCAACCACCCGGTTTTACTGATTTCAAATTTCCTGAATATGTTTTTAAGTTGAAAAAAGCTTTATATGATTTGAAACAAGTCTCTCGTGCTTGGTACGATCATCTAAGCACTTTTCTACTTGATAACGGTTTTTCAAAGGGAAAGGTTGACACTACTTTGTTTATAAAGTCTTTGAATAATAATATTCTTTTGATTCAAGTCTATGTAGATGATATTATCTTTGGATCTACTGATGAATCTCTTTGTCAAAAAATTTCAAAGTATATGCAGAATGAGTTTGAGATGAGCATGATGGGAGAGCTGAAATTCTTTTTCGGACTGCAAATCAAATAAACCAACAATGGGACGTTCATAAATCAAGCAAAGTACACAAAGGATCTATTAAAGAAGTTCGACATGCAAGCAGCAAAACCACTTAGCACTCTAATGGCGACTTCAACCAAGCTTGATATTGATGAACAAGGCAAACCTGTCGACATACGTAAGTATCGAGGTATGATCGGTAGCTTACTATATTTAACTGCTAGTCGACCAGACATAATGTTTAGTGTTTGCTTATGTGCACGTTTTCAAGCTAATCCTAAGGAATCACGTTTGTGCGCAGTTAAGCGTATCTTTCGATACCTTAAAGGCACTTCTTCTGTCGGCTTATGGTATCCCAAAACCACGTCGTTTGACCTAATCGGTTATTCCGATGCTGATTTTGCAGGATGCAAAGTAGATAAAAAAAAGCACTAGCGGCACATGTTATTTCCTAGAAAAAGCTCTAGTCTCTTGGTTTAGTAAAAAGCAAAATTCTGTTACATTATCAACAACCGAGGCTGAGTATATCGTCGCAGGACGTTGTTGTGCACAAATTTTGTGGATGAAACAAACCTTAGAAGACTATGGATTGCATTTTACACACATACCCATTTTCTGTGATAACACTAGTTCTATTAATGTGACTAAGAATCCAGTATGTCACTCTCGTACTAAACATATCGAGATTCGACATCATTTTCTTAGAGATCATCAACAAAATGGATATATAGACCTTGTATACATAGACACACATAATCAATTAGCTGACATACTACAAAACCTTTAGCGGAAGATCGTTTCAATTATTTACGTCGAGAATTAGGAATTTTAGATATCAATAATATTAATTAATTTTATTTTATTAATTATTTATTCGATACTCATAAACTATTTTTGAGACAAGCCTAAAAAGAGTCTGTCTGTCACCACGACTACGGTCGAAGCGAAACGGTATTTAAGAGTTCCCGGTGAACCTCCGTTAGCTGGGACAGTACTCCTACAGCTAATCTAAGACAGATACTGAGTAAAGAATATTAATTTGTAAAATAATATTAATTATATTATTTTGAGATTTAAAATTACTAAACTTTGAAGTAAGCATTTGAAACGAATTAATGAAAAAGAATATGGCCTCATTTGAATTGTTTTTGATATATATATATATAGCCAGGCAACCCTTGGCGAATTCGGCCCGAGTTCGGTCCGAATTCGGCCAGAGTTCGGCTGGGTATATATATACCAGCACCAACCCAAGGCTTCTTTCTTCTTCATTCTTCCCCATATCCTCATAACAGCAGCAGTGCGCCTCCGAAACCCTAGCTTCTTCTCCATCCTTGTTCTTCAAATCCTTGTGGAGTTTCTCGTCCAAACTTTGGATTCGTGCGGAGAACGTCATCCTCTACAATATATCCAATTCTTGGAAGGTATATTCCCTTCTCTCCACTACTTTTTAATACTTAGGGTTTCTAGAAAATTTAGGAAAAGAATGCCTAAGTTCAATCCCTTCAAGAGAAAGAAGACCAATGCCAGGAAAGAGGCATCGTCTTCAGATCCGCATACGGATTGCCTCTTTTCTTCGGTCCAATCGGACGATGGTGCGTCGGATGAGTTTTACTTTAAAACTTCCGATCAAGCTTTATTGTGGTACGTCGATTTTATCACGCATATTATTTGCACCGGGTCACCGATTAAGTGGACTGTCTTTCCATATCACCGCCCTTACTTTGAGGCATTAGGGTTACAATATTTTGTCACCTTACAATTCCCCATTGCCACTAATGCCATTAGATTATTCTATTGTAATTTCGTGTTAAACACTTTTACAGCGAGGACACGTGTCGAAGGAATTGATATCGAATTCACTGATGAAACGTTAGCGGAAATCCTTGGTATCCCAAACGAAGGTGTTCCGCTCGATGACATCACTGATTTTGATTTCCCCGATGGCACGACACTCGTTAGTTTCAAGAATGAACTTTGTGCGCCCGCATGCGTTCTTCCTGGAAAGTTCAAGGCTAATAACTTGAACTTGTTTAACTACGAATTACATCGCATCATCTATTCCACCTTACTTCCAAAATCTACTTCTAAAGATGATGTCACTGCACTTGAGCTTTCTGCTCTTTATCATATTCTTAAGGGGATTCCTTTTTCTGCCCCTAAGACTATCATCCAGATGTTGGGTAGATGTCGTAGGAGAGACCGCAACCTATCTTATGCGATGCTTATTCCTCGTATTTTTTAGAGATTTGATATTGATCTATCTACTTGTGCTGTCGACCCCGAGCCCAAGTTTCTCAAACTCTCTCGTCGCAGCATTGCATCTGTTCCTCCATCTACTGTACCTACTCCTCCTATATCTACTCCCACAGCTCCCACAGCACCTGTTCCTCCTCATTCTTACCCTATGACATTTGAGGGTATCCATCAGCACTTATCAGATCTGCAGTCTTTTTATATTGAGGCCTCTAGGGAACACGAGTTCCGTGATGTGACTCGGTTCCAGGTGATTGCCAACTCCTTCGCCGATCTGAGGTTTGTGCAGACGGGTCATTCTGCTAGCTCTCTACCTCGAGACCCTTCTGTTTCTGGCTACCGCATTGATGATGAGGCGGTCCACTCTCTGTTCCAGCCAGGGAACGTCTATGATTGGTATCGTACCGCTGGCGCCACTCCTCGCACTTCTGGCGCTGGTACTTCTAGAGCTGGTCCTTCTGGACATGCTGGAGCTGCAGCTAATGACGTTGATGATGATGATGATGATGAGTTTTGAGATGTTAGATTATTGAGACTGTTACTTTTGTTTTATATTTACTTAGAAATGCTCCGACATTCCAAGATTTTATCAGTTCTCTTATATTTTTTTATCAGCACTTTTTCTATTATGTGACTATTCATAGACATGGTTTTTGTTTATGCCTCAGTTTTGGCATCTTAGTCTATTATTCAACACTTTATTTGTTTTAGTTTTTTATTTTAGCACTTTATTAAATACTGCCTGTGACAAATACATGTCAGTGTTGTGTTCTCTAGACTATATATTTTCTTTTACTGTTTATACCATGCCTGTAAAGATTATTCCTATATTTTTTTATTGTGTTTCTTCACTGTTTGTTACTTATGCATTTATTGCGGGGGAGCTTTCTCTTTTGCAATTATTTTGCTGAGTGACAACGGGGGAGAAATAAGATCTAACAATTTTCGTGAATACAGGTTATGAACCATTTCTTTTGATTATTATTTTGAATTGACTCCAAGCTTAGATGTTATATCGGCAAGGTTTGTTAATTATCAAAATGGGGGAGATTGTTGGCCCATTGGTCATGGTCAAACCTGATTTTAATAATTGATCAAACTCTGTCTCGATATAAATGCAAGTCAACTCAGATGTTTACCTACGACGTTTTGGACACTGCTCAACAATGGATCTCTACAATGTTCAAGACTGAAGCCGTCTGCCATTCAAAATGTACTTCCTGTTAAGCAATATAATTTTTTATTTTATTGAGTCTAGGAATACATTGTACACCGAGTCGTACTGGCAAATAGGCTATTCGAAAATGTTTTTCAAAACCATCCGATTCTTTTACAAATGACCTACGTTTTTGAAAAATATTCTTTTTACCAAAAGCTTCTGAAGGATTTTTCAAAAAGCCAAAATTTATTCTCCAAAAATGAACTGGCAGAACCCCAGGAGAACTCGGGCCGAGTTCGGCCAGAGTTCGGCTATTTGGAACGTTAGTGAACGTTGGGTTTTTGAACTTGGTCATCCTTCAGTTACGGTTTGTTACAAAGAGTTCTGTCCGAAATCTGCCCGAATTCTGTCAGAGTTCTGTCTTTGGAAAAACTATAAATAGAGAAGTATTTCGATCATTTTAAATCACCAATTCACTTTCAATCTCTTCTCTTCCTGAGCTTACATTCTTCCAAAGAGTTCTTAAAAGCTTTCATTTTCAAATCCCAAGCCAGTTACAATCCTCTAGTCGATTTGCCAGTACGGTACGGTCTAGAAGTTTCAGAGCGATTGTAATCAGAGGCTTGATAGAAGATTCAACTCTTCATAATTGAAGTTGGTCGAGTTCTTCGTATCAAAGCTCGCGTCTGTAGAAGTTGTAAGGACTTCGTATGAAAACTTACGGGATTTTCCAATAGTAGATTCAACTGGAAGCTAGAGTTCTTCCGACTGGACTAGTCCTCACAAGAGGGAAACCAGTATAAATCTCGGTGTTTGCGTTTGCCTTCTGATCACTTTTAATTTCTATCATTTACTTTTTGTGATTATTATTATATCTGTGATCTAACTGCTAACAAGTTTTTAATTAGCAATATTCCGCTGCCTACTCTATTCACCCCCCTCTAGAGTATTCTGCTTTACGATTTCGTTCCTACATGTTTCTTAAATGATTCCCTTCTGCGAAGATAAAAATTGTATCATGACACCCTTCAGTTCATAACGGAGCTAGATTAGAAAACCCTCAAAGGAGAATAGTGGTAAAAAAGTTATGGTTGAGTGATTATAGGCATAACTGGAATTATGTGGTAAACCCTATTAATGGAATTGAGAAATATGATAATACGATATGATCAAAGGAGAGTAGACTTCTCGATTAACAAATTGGTTCTTCGAGGTAAACCCATTATTGAGAAGAAAAAATTGATAAGTAGGATGTTTGATGTATTAGATCTCGAGGTTACCCCGATATTAAAGGTGGAAATTCTTGATACCCTAAGGATAAATTTTTATGATAATTTTGAATATGAATTTTCACGACTAAGATAGAGTTTGATTTTGCTTCGACTAACTTGATTAAAGAATTTTTGAATTTTTATTTTCGAGGAGATTATGAAGATGAAATTAGTTTATATATATATATATATATATATATATATATATATATATATATATATATATATATATATATAAAATAAAAAATAAAAAAATATATATATAAAATGTCAAAATTTTTGTGGATTCAATCTTTTAAGGATAAAATGTCAAATTGAATCAAAGAAAAAGAAAATATGTCCAAGGAATTGGAAATTTATGGAATATAAATTCTTGAGAAGAATGATAATTAGATGAAAAGTCGAGAATAGAAAGACGTTGACGATTTTGATATCAAACTCGAATTTAGATTTTGAATATTACAGTTATGGATCCTATTACCTATGTGAGGTAACGCATATGGAATTTGCATTAATCAAATTGGATACTGAATGGGATGTCATGTACACGATCATTTCTAAACTACACCCATTGATTTATTTTTCCTAGTTATCTAATTTGCGAATTGCTTGTTTTTGTTGAATGTCATTTGTTCTCCTCACCTAATGATTTGATCATGATTTCCTAACGAAAAACTCTTGTATCTCCTCAAAGCCCACCTACCCTAGAAATTTCTAAATTTTGAGGACAAGATTTTTGTAAGTTGGTAGGATGTAAACCCCCTAAAATTTTACTATATTTTTTTAATTAATTTATTTTGGTATCGATTTTTTTTGTATTTGTACGTTGAGTGCGAATATGTATATATGAGGTATTATATTTTTTACAAAGGTTTTATTATAAGATTTTCTTCATATAGAAAATAAGTATATTTTTTAAATAAGTATAAGGGAAATATTTTTATTTGCTTAAAGTTATAAAATACGTCACGATTGCCAAAACTTTATTTTATTTTATTCTATTAACTATAAAAAGGCTATTTTATTTGTTGTAAGAGTATAGGTGATAATTTAGGAAATCTTTTTTTGTAAATAATATGTTCTATTCGCATGCGAGGTACATGAAATTAAATTTATGTATATTTTGATTTTCGAAAACTAATTGTAATTATTTTATTTATTTGCAAAAATGTATTTCAAATATTTAAATATTATTATGATTAGTCATATTTTTCATTCTTGTCTTTAAATTGCATATGAACCTAGAGTTAAAGGACTACTGTTGGTTAGTACATTTTTCATAAACTTTGTCATGGCTGTGCCACGAGATATGTGTGAGCTATGAGTAGCATATAGAGGCACTTGTATGTTGGCTGATCACCCGTGTGCATGCGTTAGGTTTAACTGCCAATAGATTCATGTTAGAAGACCTGGCAGTTAGTAGAGGTACATGGTCGTGGATACGACTTAGTTAGATGCATAAGGTGGGAAGAACAGTTCCTTAGCGTATGGACCACGTATGTACTCTCCTTTGTACCCGGAATCTCTGCTGGAGATACGGGCCTGACTATCCCCTTATCATGTTCCTGCTGGCCTCTGACGTTCGAGGAACGCCATGCTTTGAGGCTCCTGGTGCCCAGAAAGAGGACTATATTAATTCCATATAGCCACAAGGCCCATGCGTTAAAGGTTTGTTCTTAATTGCATGTACACAGTAGAATGGTTAGGTAACCTTAGTTGATATCATATCACACTCTATTCTAGTCATGACAGGGCAGTGTCACATCACATAATAGTGTACCATCCTTTGTCCTTGTTTGGTTGTAGGGGTAGTCTACTGTTTCGATGATGGGATATTGGGCCGTGTTGTAATTGGGACTATTTACTTTTACATGTGACTTTGTGACATTTTATAATCAGTTCATATGGCATGTTTATATGTATCTTGTTATGTTCCTCTGAGGACCTGATGATTCCTCCAGGTGTGTGTGTTTTCATGACTTTTCGTAGGTGTTCTAGCCATGGTCGTGATCTTCTCTATTCCATCAAAGATAACTTGCTCTTGGATCACCCTTTGCTACTTTTGCCAAATTCTTTCATTTGTATTTATTTTTTCTTATTTAAAATAGTTGGTAGTGGATTTGTCTCCGCCCAATAAACTTGTACAAATGAAAATTTATAGTTCATTTATGATATTATTATTCTTTTACTTTGTGGATGAGATTAGTGGTCATGGTTATACTGCATTTACAGCTTATGTATATTTATTATACGGCTGGCATGTCTACGTAGCTAGTCCTACATATTTTGGGACTGGGGCGTTACACTCTACCACTTCTAGTTGGGTTGGGTTCAAGTCAGTGCGGGCTAGATTAGGCTAGTTCGGTCCCGAGGATTAGAAAATAGGTCTTTTATGACTTTTGTGTGTAGGTAGCACATGAAAATTCAATTGAGTGGGACACAAGTATCATGGGTATTGTAGGCTTAGAGTAGTTCATGACCATGTATTGGGTTGGAGGAATAGGGTTGAGGTTGTGCCTCCAATTTCAGTCAGAATGGTCATCAGGTGCACGGTAGGGCTAGAAATTGGGTTTTTGTCATGATTGTTGTGCGATAAAAATGAAGCACAATGATATGTGTTTGAGTGGAACATGAATGTCATCAGTGTAGGTGGGCTTGTCTAGGTCATGCATATGAAGTTGGTTTGGAGAAAATGGCTAATGTTGTGCTCCTAATCTCAAAGCTACGGAAAAGGATATCTAATGGTTATAAAAGAAAGTGGGAATTTATCTATTAATTAATAATCCTAATAAAACACAAATAAATCCTAAAAAATTTCAAAGGGCTTACATGATCTTTTATTACTACTCATATATGATCAAGATATAAAATTTATGGGTTTAGAAGGTTGGGTTGAGATATATTTGTTGGTAGATCATGTCATGGAAAGGAATCAAGAAGATGGTTTTTTTTTTGAAAACCTACCAAGAAGTTGTTGGAGATAGTTCTCGATTGCTTCTTCTTCCTCGATGAGCTCCTCTTTGTTTGCTCTTTGTTAAGTGTTATATTAGAACTATTAGTTAGTGGGCTTTAGTCCCACATTGCTTAAAACAATAGGAGAGGGGCTAGCCTCTCCTATATATATGTAGTCTCTTATGATTAATAAATCATCCATTATTTTCCTCTCTACATAGTATCAAAGCCATAACACATCCACCCCTATCCACACACACACACAAAAAAACCCTAACCCTAACCCACCGCCCCTCCTCCACTGTTGTTGCCCTCCCCCCCCCTCCACCCGCCCCACCGATGCCGCTGCTGCTCCCTGTCGCTGCCACCACCCACCGCTGCCGCTGCAGCTCCCTGCCGCTGCCATCACCCACTGCTGCCGCTACTACTGTGGCCCCCCCTGGGCGACCATCCCCTCCTCAGCGACCCCCCTTCCCCGACGACCCCCCTTCCCCCCGTTCCCCGATAATCCCCCATGCTGTTGCACAGCGCTGTTGAGTGCTGTTGCTGCTGCTGTGACCATCCCTTGTGGCCCCCCTCCTCCGGCGACCCCCCCTCCACCACTCGACATCATGGGTGTAAACCTTAATCCTAGCCGCCACCCATTCCCCTCCAAACCCTAAGTTCAAAAAAAAAGTTGGCTATTGCATTGAAAATTTCAGAGCAATCACATAGGAAACTATGACTTTCCAATATTGATCTTTTGTGGGATTCACAGAGTAACCAAGTTGGAAACTCTTCCATATTGATCTTTCCACTCTTATTTTTTTAGGATTCACAGAGTAACCACGTAGGAAACTCTGCCCTAAATACACTTGGGAATCTCCGAGGGTAAATAACATAGTTGTTTACAA
Source organism: Iris pallida (assembly GCA_029216955.1). Taxonomy (NCBI): domain Eukaryota; kingdom Viridiplantae; phylum Streptophyta; class Magnoliopsida; order Asparagales; family Iridaceae; genus Iris; species Iris pallida. The sequence goes on along the minus strand of JANAVB010005800.1, from coordinate 2,977,501 downwards.
AAACTTTTTATTCTCAAAGTTGGTCATTAACTTGGACATTTCAGAACAAGCATGTTAGAAACTCTGACTCTCCAACGATTGGCTTTGGGAAGGCTAACAAAGAGCAGATACGATGGTTATCTTGCACGATTCTTTGTTTCCTTCTTGATCTTCATATCAGGATCTGTCTTGAGAGTGTCCTCTCTATCCTGACTTGTTTGATTCACATCTCTATTGTAGATATTATTGTGACCGATTTTTTTTCTTCCGACACTTGGAACCGATATCTGAGGGATGGATAGCACTGGGACGCATGCCAGTGGTAATGGTACTAGCATTAGGAACACAATGGCGGGACTAATGGGCACTAGTACAACGATTTCCTCAATCCGACTTGTCGATCGGAAATTAGATGGACCAGAGGGATACTCGACATGTCATAAGAAGGTCGAGAAGACGCTTCTATGGATGCGGTTGTCCAAATATTTGACTGACAACCCCCCCTTCGCCCGCCAGTAAAGACTGACCCCAGCTTTGAGCAATGGGAGATACATGATAGTCGACTATTTACATAGTTGATGAACTCCATGGAACCATCGATGGAAGACATGGTTCAAAATATAGACTCCATTAAGAAATTATGGATGATCCTAGCAATGGCGTTTGATGGCAAACGCGATTTATCTCGCATTTATGACTCCGTTGTTGGCATATACAAAACAAATTAGGGAGAGAAATCTCATAAAGATTACTTCAAGACATTTAAGGCTATGTCTGATGAGGTTGATCATATATTGCCCTTTACTACAGATACCAATGAAGCTAGGGCTCAACATGAACAACTTCATGTTATGGCCAATCTTACCTCTCTACGTCCTGATGCAGACTCTACTCGATCTCAGATCATTGCTGGATCTGAAGTTCCATCTTTAATGGAAGCACATTATCGTGTCCTTCAATCAGAAAAAGTCGTAGAGACCACTCCAGATAATGCACCTGCTGATCGCTCTGCTCTTGGTGCTGCTCCTACATGCATTTGTGGTGGTCGTGGTGGACGACGTGGTGGCCGCAATACTGGTCGTGATGGGGGCCGTGGTAATGGTGGTCGTAATGGAGGACGACTACGTACATGCTTTAATTGTGGTCACCTTGGCCATTTTTACTGACAATGCATTAAATTATCTGCTGCTAATATCACAACCGATGCTCCTAATAATGGTGTCCGATCTGTGCAGCTGACTTCGGATTCATATACAGTTTCTAGGTAATACATCGTAAATCTCTTTTTATTCTCTACTTTCCATATGATGTGTATGGAATGTCAATGAAAATTTGGATCTTTGCTGATCGTTTATGTCAACTTCAGTCAAACTTTCCAATTTCCACAATCCTTCATTATTTGTACCATGTTACTTTCTTCTAACAAAATATATAGGATGTATCATGTTACCTAATCAGTAGGGCTGTAAAACGATCCAAACAGTTTGTTTGGGTCGCGTTCGGCTCGATCCAAGCTCGGTCCGAAGCTCGTTCGTGGACAGATCGATACCGAGCTCGATTATTATTTTTTTGTTCGAAGTGGTGTTCGAACCGAGTTCAACGATAAGTTGGTCGACTCGGTCTTGTTCGCAAATGGGCTCAAACTCGGTATGTCATATTTTTATATGGATGTGTATAAATTGTCTTAGAAATTTTATTCTTTTTTTTTGTTCTTTATATTTATGATGTAAAAAAGTATAAGTAATTCAACAAAAAAAAAGTCTTTAAGACTTAGAGAGTAAACATGTCATGATTTATACAACAAGTTTAATGTGACTTTGGTTTGGTCTTGGCTCGAACCCGGTTCATGTTCGTCCGAGCTCGTGAGCTAAATCGAGTCGAGCTAGATCATTTCGTGAGCTAAATCGAGTCGAGCTCGATCGAACCTCTAATTGAACTGAGTTCAAACACAATTTTTGAGCTCAACCATAAACTCAGATAAAATAAAACTCGTTCAATAGTTTAGTCGAACCGAGTTCGAATACACTTTGTTCAAGCTTGTTCTTGTTCGTTCAATTTTCAGTCCTACTCATCAATAATAGCTCAAGCTTGTGGCTAGTAAAAGCGTAACTGGCATGTTCATCTGAAACATGACTAAGGTAGGTAGTAAAGCCACGTTTGGTTCGCTCAATCAGAAAAGAGAGAATTTCCAAAGAAAAGAAAAAAAAAATTCCCATCGATCCCAAAGATTCAACCTTTCCATTTCCCTGAAAAAAATTTCACACACAGAAAATAAAAATTGATTTGAATTATAATTTTCTAAAGGAAAGAGCAAATAATTAATTTCCTTGAGTAATCATCCACAAGATATTGACGGTTCTTCCTTCATTAACATGCCTAGTACATTGCAGCTGGCCAGCGCGGGGCATCTTTTATCCACCAGCATCAGTGAAACGGGCAAATGCGATCAAAAGAAGAAAAAAATATTAGAGGTAGGACTGCAAATGAGCCAAGCCGTTCGCGAGCTGCTCAAAGCTCGGCTCAGTAAAAGCTCGTTTGAGCTCGGTTCGTTTAGTAGTTAAGTAAACAAGCTGAGCTAAAGCTTCATTTTCGAACTCGTTTAATAAACGAGTCAAACTCAAGCTTAGAAGTACTCAGCTCGTTTGAGTTCGCAAGCGGACTCGTTTATGAGCTTGTGAGTTGCTCCTTTAGGAGCTCGTTTGTTTGTTGAATTCTAATTTTATGTATATTTGTATAATAATATGGCTGTGTGCGTTGTATGTTTATGTCCTTAATAATTGATATTAAGAAACTTTTTTAATTTAATTTTTATAAATAAATTGTTAATATTATAGATTTTTGAATTCAAGCCTACCTACCTTGAAATCGAGCTCATTAAGCTCGAAATCAAACTTAACAAGCTTAAAATAAAGTTTAACAAGCTTGAAATCAATTTCAAGCTTGAAATCAATTTCAAGCTTAACGAGTTTAATTTTGAGCTTATCAAGCTTGCTTATCAAGCAAGCTAGAGCTCAAACCAAACCAAGCTCAAGCTTAATATAAACAAGCTCGAACCAAGCTCAAGCTCTAAAATAAATTTTTTATCAAGCTCGAGCTTGATTAATTCTAGTCAAGCCAAGCTCAAGCTTACAAAAGCTTGGCTTGGCTCGGCTCATTTGCAGCCCTAATTAGAGGCAAACCATCTCTTGTATAAGACCTATTTCAACATATATGCTGATCCAGGAATGGCCCTTCAATCTTGAAGGCAAAATACAGCAATTAGATCCCAAGTATTAGAAACATGATCTTCCATTCAAAAATTCTTACAAAATTGACGTCACTGAAAAATAAAATAAATTTACAAAACCACAAGCATCAAAACCACCTCAGATACTATCTGATGTAGAACAATTTTTGAAGCCCACCAGTGAGATTGCTCTTACTATAACTATTATTTTTTGAGGCAAATAGATTTGAAACAACGAAACATGATATTTAAAGGGGAGAGGAGCTCCTTGTTTTGTGCATGCTCTCATCTTTGGTGGCAGAATGAGCAAGTGAAGAGGATGACATGGCAGCATGATAAGTCGAGGAAACCAGTTGTGCCATAGCTGGGACCGCACCACCTACAGAATATTGAAAGGTGTAACCAAAAAATGTATCCAACAAACCTGAAGATCAGAGGCATATTTTGCTAACTACAAATAACATATACTTCCTATATGATTAACTGCCATTTCTTTTCTTTCTTATATTTTAGCTACAGTTTGATGTGACGCATGTAACATGTTTTACAAAAACACAATATTGTGATTAAAATTAACGTATTGAGCTAGCAACATATCTTACAATCACCAACGGGGGGAAAAATGCAACTATTAGTACAAAATGACAGGGTAAGATCATAAGCTCATACTCGGAAATCAAATGTAACATAAGCAATCAGATGATCAATTTTGCCTCGACAGCATATAAGAATCAGCAGTGAACAAGTGCTCAAGCTAAAAAGAATTCCACGTAATGGAAAGTATATGCTACTTTCACCAGTATGTATGATTTCGGTCTCATACTGGTATAGGTAATATCAAAGGCAGTATAGGGAATAAATATGAAGAAATAAAAATGTAGAAGAAAGAAATAAAGGAAACGAAGGTATATATCATCAAAAATGCAAAGGAAATCTACCGACAGTTAACCTACAAACTTTGTCGGTTGCTATACTACTTACGGAAACACCCTAGCACATCTAATCAAAGTAAATCATATGCAACAAACAGCAAGCTGATACTGTAATATGGGCTCTAAGTGGCAAAACTAACAAGAAAACTATTTCTAGCATGACTCAAACTCGTACCTCACATTGAAGACTTTAACCTCGCTCTTATACAAAGATAAAGATCAATCTAGAGCAAATTCTCATAAAAAGAAGGCCTTGGTTGTTAGTCTCAAAACAACCTAAACTAGCCTATGTAACTCAGTTCAATAGTAGCCGACATTGTAAATCCTGTAATTAGGCTTAGTACAGTCCTAAATAACCTAATCCAAGTATACAACCTATTTGGATCATAACACTCCAGATATTAGCTTTCAACTTCAGTTTTAAACTATATTTGATCTAAATTTAAGACGAGGAAAGTTTCCCCCTGGCCCTGGTAAGACACCAATAATATGATTAATGTCTACAATGAAACCCAACAATACTACTCCTATAATGAAGAGATTTTCTCAACCTCAACTGTTGGAGAACTGTCCTATCATTTTATACCAAATAATAGTTGTTAGCTATAATTAGAAGACTGAACTACATCACTTGAAGAAAATAGTATCTGACCTGTCAATATAAGACATGTAAAGGAGATATAGAATTACTCCAAGTAGACATTACTAATAGGAGTAAACAAGATGCATAAAGCTAGAGAAATTATGCCTAGTGTCTACAATAAAACATTATGACCTTTTACTCCAAATGATGAAATTTTCTCCAATTTGCCTATTGGAAGCCTATTATACCATCCATGATTCTTCTACCAAAAACTAGTTTTAGGGAAAACATCCGATCAGGCATGGATTAGGACACATAAATAAAGCACTTAAAAAAATAGTAACTGACCTGCCAATCCAGCACATGCTGAGGAGAACACTATCACAGGTGGAGCCTGCACAAAAAAACAAAGTGAATCTATTAGAAGCCTCTCAATTAGCTAACTCTATACTCCATCTCCACATTATGAGATAAGTGATCTACAATAACAACTAATCTATCTATTAGATACCAAACATTCCAAGGTACCCTCCAAAGCAACAATATTGAACTGTATCTATGTTGCCCGCACATATGAAAGAGAAAATATGGACACCATGCTACGGACACGACATGTTTTGGCATATCCAAGTGTATTTTGGAGTATCTATGTAATGTCCAGCACGCATGCAACAATGTGCGACATGTCTTGGAATGTCCGTGCTTCCTAGACTTTGTTTCACAAATTAACACTAATCTGATGACACATGGCAAGATCTAAATGAAACCCAGATGGGTCTATGATACAATAATAGCATGTAAGATACCATTAAAATTAAGCAATAAGCCAACGATAGTTATAAGTCTAGCAATAACCCTAAAAGCTACAAGATTTGCAATTAAATTGCAAAGAAAAGATTAGATTTTACCCAAGGGTTGTGAAAATTGCTTCACACAATTGGAGCTCACAAAAATTAAGAGCCGAGCTTGAGCTCAAATTTTAGGCTTGTCTAAATCGAGCTCGAGTTCGAGCTCTACTTTTCCTTAGAGAGCACGGAGCCAAGAATTAGGGTGCTTGCCCAAAAGCTTGGCTCATTAACCCCTGGAAAATGGTTCATCCACTTTGAAGCCTCCGCTTCCATGATCCGATATTCTATTACAATTAGAGGTGTTAACGAGACGAGGTATTCACGATGCAGCTCGAGCTCGGTTCGCTGAAAAGCTCATGACACAAAATTTTTGAGCTTGAGAGGATGAGCTTGAGACTGCGAATAGGCTCGTAATATGAACAAATCCAAGCTCAAGCTTAGAGGTATCAGGCTTGTTGAGCTCGCAAGTCGGACACGTTTTTATTTATATAAAAGAAATATCTTGCACTAAATTAATAATTTACTATATAAAGTTCAGAAACACTTTCAATTTGATATTAACCTCACGGAGCTATACTTCCGGGTTGGGAGCAACGTTCTACGGACACGGAAAAATGGTATCCATATTCGTAGTTGCGCAGACATAGATAACTACTTTTGTACCTACTTGAAAATGTCTACATCCAGTATTCATATCATGTCTATATTTGTGTCCATATTCGTGAAACATAAGTTGGGACAAAGCTCATGAGCTCGTAAACAAGCTCAATTTGGGAAGTTGGTATAATTTTCAAGATCATCAAGCTTTCCAACTTAAACAAGCAGGTCATAAGACGAGCTCGCAAAAATTAAGAGCCAAGCTTGAGCTCAAATTTTAGGCTTGTCTAAAGCTCGAGCTTGAGTTTGAGCTCTACTTTTCCTTAGAGAGCACGGAGCCAAAAATTAGGGTGCTTGTCCAAAAGCTTTGCTCATTAACCCCCTAATCACAATGAAACAGGATAAGACAGGACCTTGGGTTTAAGATGGGATGATTGGGTATTGGCTTTAGGGCTTTGATTTAAAAGGAACTTTTTATTTTGGATCAATGGTGGCGTAAAGAAGGAAAGGCTGATTTGGGTTTGGAATGCTTTATGATGAAGGGAAATCAAAGGGCTGTTGGTTGCAATATGGAGGGGTCTCTAATTTTGGTGTGGCAGCAACACAGGGCTGGCTTGTTGATGGCAGGTGCGAGAGGGAGGTGAATGAGGTGGGTTGGTGCAAGATGGCAGAGAGCAAAGGAAGTCGGGTACTATTGAGCTTGGGTGGCAGAACAAGGACGTGAAGAAGGGATGCCAGGCAGCAACACTTACGCAGGGGTGGATTGTAAATGCTAGAAGAGAGGGAGAAAGTGGTTGATGAGGGATGACGGACAACAAGGCAACATTAGACGGGCAGGTGGGATCAATAGCAGGGAGGTAGAGTAAGGATACAAAATTAGGGTTTGCATTGGGGCTTTACACCCTGGACATAACACCATGCAATTCACAAGCATCTCCTAAAAAGGTATCAACCCAAAATCTAATTCATTCATCCAACAATCGATGCAAAATTTCAAACTACAGGTCCTTATATAGTGATAGATACTTGGCCAAAAGAAACAATTAAACCAAATAAAAACCAATCCTAGTCCAATTAAAGAACTAAGACTCAAATAAATACAAGTCAGGCTCATACTTGATTAAAAAAAACTCAAACTGGTTCTCCATCATAAATTCAGTCAATTGCCTATTTTCATTGGAAATATGAGAGGCTAATTACTCCTTCCATCAAGATAAACACAAATATAGAACAATGATAGTCAGAATACACATACAAGTTGGTTAAACAAGGGTAAATAGCTAGGATAACTCTTGGGCAATCATTCATAAGCTGAAAAAAATTTAAGACAATATTTGATCCCTACTTTAGCCAAACTTGTTTATTCTAAGACTAATAATGCCTGAATGGACAGGTTCCCTGCTGCAGGACCTATAAATGAAGATTACTATCAATACTGATCCGTATATCTTGAAGCAAACTTGTTTATTCTAAGACTAATAATGCCTAAACGGAAAGGTTCCCTGCTGCAGGGACCTACAAATGAAGGTTACTATCAATACTGATACATATCGGTATACATATTGTCCTATGCTGTATCAGTTTTGGCATGCCCAATCCAATGTTGGCAGATACCAACATTGGGGCTCACTTGAAAGGAAAAAAAAAAAGAGAGAAGATAAAAAAACAGTGATATAATGATTCAGTCGGTCATGCTAGGGATCAAAACATGCTACAATCTTATTGACACATTGTAATCATTACCCTTCGTCGAAGTTGAATATAATGAATTCACAACATTCATCCAATTTAAAATTATGTCATTCAAAACTACTATTATAGGGTACTCTCTAAAAGCAAATAAAATGAACAACAATATCTATTGCTGGTAAACGAATCGATAATGTTGAATATTTTTCCATTCAAAACTAACAAAAACAACAAATATTACATACAATTATGCCTAAATGCAATGTTCGAGATATCAGATATTGGATTCATATTTGTTTGGGTTTTGAGAAATCTGATGTCTTCAGATATATTGAAAAATCGGATATCAATAAATAATAATATATATTACGTATTGTATATTGTATATACATGTCCTATTAAATTCAAATTTCTAGTACATACTAAATGTTCTACAATGTCGTAAAGGCTAAACTAAATAACTTTAAAAAAAATCTAACATAACATGGTAACAAAATATCATTACAAATTACAAGTACAAATAAAATGAACTAGTAGCATTAATAATATTGTATCAATAACGAAACCTACTAACCCGACTAAAGGCGACCTGAAAACATTTATTCACCTCTAATACCGGTATTACAATATATCAGGAGATATTAGTCATTATCCTATCGGCCAATATATCGGATTTCGACTGATATATCGGCCGATTTTTTCTCAAAACTATATATAGGCCGGTATATGTTAGTTTAGGTCTCAAATCGATATACTGACCGATATATTGGCCGATATCTATAACAGTGCCCAAATGTATAAAATATTTCTTAGTTTTTCTAATAATTTCTTTTGACTCTATGGCTTTCAGAAACGAAGAACTCTAGAACTCTTATCCGAAGCCGGCAAGAATGAGGCTATCACCGATACTCATAAGAAGGGTACAAAACCGAAATTGTGAACCTTGCTACAAGTCTTATGCACAAGGCTTACATATATGAAATATGTACACGCCATACCAAATTTCATGTGCCCTAATTGCCATCCATAACAAAGCATCTGCATGGATCCATATTACATGCAATTGGATCAAAACCAAAGTTACAATAAATCGTTCAACCACTAGTAATTTACATACGTGAATGTCTCCGATCGTAGAACATGTCTGTTCTAGAACACACTACATGTAGCATTCTGAGAAAGCCTACACCCAGCCTTCCATGTTCCATACCTAGTGGCGCGCCAATGTTTGGTTTTCCTTGTTCCATAACTTTAAACGTTATAGTTAACTGTTAAACCTTGAAGGGAACCAAAGAAAACTAATATATGAAGGCACTAACTAACCGAGCTATTGCTGCCGAGGCACAGATATGAATATGACTACTGACAAGATTTGAGTAAAGCAAAGTGACAGAGAGGAGGTATGACATGAGAACAAGAGGAATAATGAATAATTCAAAAATACAAGTAGCAGAAGAAACACGATCTGCTTCCAACAAATCTACTTGGTCATCATGCATACGAAATTCTGAATGGATATATTGCAAGGTTTGTAGTAGTGGTTGATATCGATATGTATCATTCCCATCGGTTTGGCCTATCCCTGATCAGGTACTGAGCCCTACTGATACCGATCAATACAAACACTAGGGCTCTTTTTCATGGTTAGAAGAAAAAAAGGAAGTAATACGAGAAAAACAATGTCGACACAATGATCTGGTCATGCCGAACATCAATATGCAATGGTGTGTCAATAAGATTTTTCATCAGCACACTCTAAAAATTACCATTTGGCTAAGTTTTGGCTAAGTTGTATATCTATATATTAACGACCATTTATCCATCTTAATATTATTCCATTAATAACAATCTATTGCGAGTGTATTTTCTCTAAAAGGGAGTAAATAACAACATCTACTGCAGGTGAATTAGCAATGCTAAATATTATTCTATTCAAAACTAAGAGAAAAACAAAAAAAATAATATATAAAATTATGCCTAAACATATCAAATATTTTTCTAATTATTTTAATATTACTATTTTTGTTTTCCAAAACCAAGAACTTTAAAACTCTGATCGGAAACTGTCAATACTCATTAAAACGACCCAAATAGATCCCAATACAAATCTTGCTAAACTTCATATTTTGTTTGTCATACAATATTTCCTACCAGTAACTTATATCCAAAGACTATCGTGTCAAATGTAAAAGGCAATCTTAAGGAATTAGTGACAGTATACTCGATAAACTTCATTAGAACATGTGTTGCTTCGGTGAGGTAAGGTATTGGCATAGTTGATAGTTAAAGCTGTCCCACTGCCACGAGACACTGCTAAGTGTTACAGATGTTGCCGACATGTCCAAAATGTCGGCAGGTCATTTTCACAAGGAAAATGACATATATTGGGACCATGTCTAATATCGTTTAAGAAAACATCAGCCTCTGTATTGGGTTAAGATGATATACCGGGCAGACTTGAAATAACCCAATATCGATCGATACATTTAATAATTAGATTTTTGGTTTTTGTAAATTTTAAATTGTTAACAGGTCCTGACCCATTAACCCCACAATGTAGAGGTGTTGTAGAGTGACATTACAGGAATCTCGGATTAATCTTCTAATTAATAACAAGACTAAGAGTGTACAATAATACACATGGTAATAGTGTTTATGTTTGTACTTATCATAATTAGACTCTTAAATTACTTGATACAAGATTTTAATGTTACTAGTTTTTTTTGGACTTAACATTGTTAGCATGTTACGTTTGTTGTTAGTTACTTCTCGAATATTTTGAGTATCAAGTATATTTAGAAATTTTATATATATACACACACACACACACGACACTTTAGAATGTCTCCGTATTCCACATTTCAGAACCCAAACCGACATGAATCCAACATCCGACATCTACAACTTTGGCCCCGCTTATGGAGGGTTAGGGGAGGGTGGTCAGGATGTATTTTTGCACAATATGGATGATTGATTTCTTTATTGGTTGCACCTAGAAAGGATATATATATATATATATATATATATATATATAGTCGACTTCTGGTACGGGACTCTAATTACGGGATATACGGAAATGGGAAAGAGTGGGACCATTCTCTGTCTACTTTCTGTATTGAACACAACAACAACATCTCTTTATATTCACTTCATCTTCCTATTCCTTCTTCTTCTTTTCATTAGCTTAATATGTTTTTCGTTTACAATAGAGGGGGGATCCTTACGAACGACAAGACTTGGTTCATCGCGGGTCTCCGATTGGATGGGGTTGGTCTACACAGAGGAGGTTGAGATGCGTAGACGGTGGTTTCTGGAGAGCAAGTGTTGCAAGGAGGCTGGTCAGGGTGGGTCACTGCTGTGTGGCACACGTCCATGGTATTGGCAGAGTCCATAGAGAAGCTTGGCGGAGTATCGTGGGCTTGCTCTGGCTGGGGTCGCAGTTCTTATTGAATATAAGATGAAAATAATTAATGTATAGTGAAGCATATCAATAATATAGGATTAAAATAGAGGATGTAGTAACGGTAGGTGATGCACTGGAGAAGAATATGCGATTCAATTCAGTTGTTCACAATATGGCATGAGTGTGACCTTCCCGGGTGGAAGAACATGCTGATTGATGTCTTTTTTTTTTCCTGGTTAACTAATCCCTTTTAGTTGGGAGGAGGCTTTTCTTTGAGGCATGATCAAAATGATACCAAGAATAGAGGCAGGCACCAAGTGCTTACTTGTTCTTAAAGATGACAGGAAGTCATACCAACAACATATCACTTAGTGTAAATGTTTTCGTATTCACACTTTGGAATATGTTGTCTACGATTTTCTTATTATGCATCTCATATGCTTAGGTAGCCTTTGGCAAACCCATGTGTTTTGGATGGAACGATCGGCCAATTCACGTATATGGTGGATTGTGGAACCACCTTCCAATTAATATATGTGGTGAAGTGAGGAAAAAGAAACAGTATACAAATATGAGAAAATAACATAACTTAGATTTTGGCTTCGTTATTCACCATAAGAACATTGTGAGACTAACAATGAAGTGTAAAACTAAAATTTATATACTCATACCTATGACTTGAGAAGTACAGATACTGCATCTTTGATGCCGGTGGGAATTTAAGAATTGAAAACCAAACAAAATTTTAAATAGTAATAGTCTAAAATGCATTAACTTGAAAATTGTTCCTCTACAAATTTTCCCATCAATCTAAATACATCACAGCCGCATCGTTTTCTGTGCCAACACCAAACAAGAAACCCCCAAACTATTTCTAGCTCTAGAGGTCAATAGCAAAAAAAAGGCAGAAGGCAAAATGAAGAACTAGTCCTCGTCCATGCCGACTGGTTGATCACTCATTGCTAGCCCTCCTGTTTGTTTAGAAATTATGATCTGCCAAGAAAATAAATAGTTGCCAGAAAAATAGAGGTGATTATGAAGCCAAGGGGACATGTTGGGTTTAGAGAATATTCATAGAAAACTAAGGAGACGTGTTGTTTAATGTCGTGAACTCTGTCAATGCCGCGTGCGCATGCCCCACCGCCGTGACCCAGGTCCTCCCTCCCCATGCGAATCTCCGGTCCCTACCGATCCAACAGCCGAGACCGCGCGACGTCTCCAGTCGTGCAGAGATTCACCGCTCTCATTAGCTTCAAATATGCCCCTTGGTATCCATCCCTTTGACCTCGAGCTCAGAACCACGACCCTAGTCGAAGCAAGCCGCGTGCAAGCCCAAGACTTAATCGGCACCACACTATCGAGCATCGCTATGGACTCTGCCAATGTCACGTGCGCGTTCCCTACTGCAGTGACCCACCCTGATCGGCCTACTCGCCAGCTCCTGCTCTCCACAAACCACCGTCGACGCATCTCAACCTCCTCTGTATAGACCAACCCCGTCCAAACAGAGACCCACGAGGAACCAAGAAGAAGAAGAAGAAGAAAAACATATTAAGCTATTGAGAAGAAGAAGAAAGAATAGGAAGATATGGAAAGTAGACAGAGAATGGACCCACTCTTTCTAATTTCTGTATATCCCGTAATTAGAGTTCCGTACCAGAAACCCGACTGTGTGTGTGTGTGTCTATATATATAGGAAGATATGGAAAGTAGACAGAGAATGGACCCACTCTTTCTAATTTCTGTATATCCCGTAATTAGAGTTCCGTACCAGAAACCCGACTGTGTGTGTGTCTATATATATATATATATATATATATATATATATATATATATATATATATGTGTGTGTCTCTCTCTCTCTCTCTCTCTCTCTCTATATATATATATATATATATATACCCACTCTTTCTAATTTCCGTATATCCCGTAATTAGAGTTCCGTACCAGAAACCCGACTGTGTGTGTGTGTGTGTCTATATATATATATATATATATATATATATATATATATGCAAATGACTTCTAGCCTAGTGGTTAAGAGAGATGCATGCGGCCCGATATATTTTTTTGAAAGAAGGTAATTGTGGCGAACGCTCCCACCGGGAATCGATCTCCTGACCACTCGGGCCGCATGCATCTCTCTTAACCACTAGGCTAGAAGTCATTTGCATATATATATATATATATATATATATATATATATATATATATATATATATATATATACCCAACATTTTTGAATGTCTCCGTATTCCACATTTCAGAACCCAAACCGACATGAATTCAACATCCAACATCTACAACAAGGGCCCCGCTTATGGAGGGTCAGGGGAGGGTGGTCAGGATGTATTTTTGCACAATATGCACGATTGATTTCTTACATATAAACGTACACTAAGGAAAAATAACGAAAGAAAGAAAAACTCTGTTGGTACTAATACACAGGAGAAGTCCGATAAGAATGAATATTATGCATATTATACATTGGATTTTTTTAGGAAAAAGTGAATGTGTTCAACGGAGAGAATTTGTTGAGCCTTTAGGCAGAAAACATCTCAGGAGTCGGGACATAATTTTCTAACACCATAACTAGCATTGTTGTAAAAAAAACAAATCTAATGTACCTTTCTTGTGCTTTATTACATAAAAGGTATACAAGCAGCTCAGACATTGTCACAACAGTGTGAAGGAATGAAGGAGAATGAACAAAAATATATATAGAATTTATCAAATTTGGCTGCAGGTTTTTCCTGTAAGGTTTATGGCATTTCTACAATTTTGACATCTCGGGTTTCAGAAGTGAACATAGCCTTTTGCCTAGAGAGGACATCTCAAACGTTTTTCACATACCTCTCTATGCTAAGATTACTTAATGACAGCTAAATGTTTTGCTAGAATATTTCAGGAATAAACAACAAACTCAAATGAAAACGAAACTTTAAGAAAAGTATGACTACAGTCAAGGACATGGGAGCTCGCAGGGGCATGGGGTGTCCAACTAACATGACGAAAAACAGAAGTTAGGGGACCGAAACATATATACACACAAGGCAAATGCACATGCATTTGCAAGTAATAAATTTTTAAAGATAAATAATCCTTAAGAGTTAAGACACATTCGAGGTCTTATATAGAGTATTAAAAAAATTGGTATATGGTGTAATGTTTTCCCAAAAAATCTGGTTTAGACTCAGCTATTTGACCTTTTTTTTCTGACAGAAAATTTAGGGAAGAGGTGCCATGAACCTCCATTGTGCAATATGATGTCTAGTGAAAAGCAACGATGTTCGAATAAATGTTCTATAAGATGTTTGTGTTACAACGGTGTTCAATGTATGGTTATCGATTAACAGAATTATCTGCACGACAGATTGATCAAAATTACGCAGCCACTAGGAATTTTTGTTTAATCAGTTATCCGATTAAGATTAAGCGGCTGATACACTCAACCTATTAATCGCCTTATGAGATTAATTGGAACATAGCCATTTGCCTAGAGAGAACATCTCAAACGTTTTTCACATACCTGTCTATGCTAAGATTACTTAATAACAGCTAACATGTTCTGCTAGAATATTTCAGAAATAAACAACAAAACTCAAATGAAAATGTAACTTTAAGAAAAGTACGACTATAGTCGAGGACATGGGAGCCCGCACGAACATGGGGTGTCTAACATGAAAAAATACAGAAGTTAGGGGAGCAAAACATATATATAACATATCTATACACACAAGGCAAATGCACATGCATTTGCAAGTAATAAAAAACTTAAAGATAAATAATCCTTAAGATACATTTGAGGTCTTATATAGAATATTTAAAAAAAAAAATTGGTATATGGTGTAATGTTTTTCCGAAAAATCTGGTTTAGACTCAGCTATTTGACCTTTTCTTGACAGAAAATGTAGGGAAGAGTTGCCATGAACCTCCATTGTGCAATATGATGTCTAGTGAAAAGCAAAGATGTCCGAATAAATGTTCTCTTAAGCGGTTTGTGTTACTCCGGTGTTCAATGTCTGGTTATTGATTAACCGAATTATCTGCACGATTGCCGATTGATCAAAATTACGCGGCCACTAGGATTTTTTATTTAATCAGTTACCCGATTAGATTAATTGGATTAGGCGGCTGATCACTCAACCTATTAATCGCCGGTTACTCATTTCCAAGCAATTAAAGTTCTCAACAACAAAGATATGTCAAACTCCAAACTTCCTAACCATAATAATGGACAACGGAGTAGAATATTTTGAGGGTTTATACTTGTGGTGATTGCAAAGTGAATTGTTAATTGGGTTCGAAGGTTGATTACCCTTGGTCAAAAAATACACAAGTTTTTTAGATTTAAGATTATTTCAGGAACCAGCACAATAGGGCGTATATAACAGTAGAATTAAAAACTAGAGAAGAGTGCAGTTACTATACCATGCCTGTTGCTTATGCCATAACCACGATATTTCACAGGCAACAAATTGAGCAATGAAATTTAAAGACTGACGGAATAACCCAAACAAGATATAATTTAAGCCACAGAAATAGTTCCACATATATTCAAAAGAAGGATAAATACTATAAAAGTGAACTCGTCTAAAACATTTTAGACATTTAAAGAATGATAGTCAACTGGAGTACTTACTCCAATAAAGAAATGTACCCACATAGGGCCCTTCACATATCTCCGTACAATAGGCATAGCTGCGAAAAAGTATGTGTAAACAGTTAACATGAAGTTAATATTTTATGTGATACTTGGAACTTATAACTATAAAGATAATATGAGAACCTTTGCTGAAGATATAAAATATTGTGAAATTGGATCTCTACTTATTTTCTTATTGAATTTTAGAAAGAAAAGAAAATCTTTTTTGTCGGAATGGAAATGCTTCAGTAAGTGGTATATACTTCGGTATTATTCAAGACAACAAACTACAATGAAGTTTATAGAAGAAAAAACCATAAATCCATCCAGATGAACAAGATAATACTACATAGCAAAATATGCACCTATAAGGTTTCCAAAATGAAAAAAGAACAATTCATGTACTTGCATAAATAGAACCTGGGTCAGTTACTGATCCCAAATTTTCTGATGTATGAGAGATGAAACATTCAAAACATCCCTACCATTATAACTGAAAACCTCGTCTTAGGAGTCTCACATTTTGTAACTGAAAAGCCTGTGTGTTATTCAAAAATGGCAAAAACATCAGCACTTCCGGTCTTCTAACTGATTCAAAATATTGTCAAATTTTTAGCAAAACATTGTATTTCTCCTAAATCCGAACTTTTGATCCATATTGGATTATTCTAGACAGAGAACTTGAGGATATGGCTGCTAGAGACCTCTAAGGGAGTCACCTGGTTCCCTACTCAGCAGACCAGACAGGAGGATTTGAATTCACCTCCCACTTCTTTGAGCTTTGAATGGTCATGTGTCTTCCAGCATTTTCAACTCCGGCTAGATCATTCCTAGTCAAATGCATGGTCACCAAAACGCCAAGTTGAACAAACTAAATTGGTCATTCTCATGGAACTTAGGTTTTTCACGTAGCTTAACATAGTGCTTCTGTAGTATAATAGTTAATGGTAGAGTCACTCTACCAGCAGTACGTTGGAGGTCTGCAGGCTACCAAATTAAATTTGTTGGGTATTTCGAGAAATGGTCAACATTGGCATTTCATATTTGCACTATATGCAAGTTTAGGTTAAATATGTGTATGCAACTTGAAGGACTCATCAACAACATTGGAGTTTTACTTTCTTCCACCTTGGTTTCTGATATTAAGATGGATGCAAACTAAAAATTGGATTTAAGAAATAACATGTAGATCAAATAGGACCGTAGGTTACTTGAGCATTCCCCTTTTTCATGCAAAATGTGCATATGTTTCTTGTTACTACAATAAAAAGGTGAAGCTTCAATGTTGTACCAATAAATAAGTTGACAATTTATGGAATGGTTGAAACCTTATATGAGTTGTGTGCTATGTTGCAAGTACACGGATAGGACAAGACATGGTAAGGTCTCAGCAACACGGACGTGACACCTATTTTGGTGTCCTAGTGTCAGGGAGGATCCAGGGGGCAGGGTGGGACCTGGGCCCTCCCAAAATATCTCCTATTATTACAAGAGAGAAAACAATAACCGAGTAATGTTGCCAAGAGAGAGATTTAAGGCTAGAAATAAGAGAAAATTAGAGCCATAATGAAGGAAGAGAGAAAGAATGGAAAAAGTAAGAGACAGAGTAATAAGAAAAAGAAAGAAATATGGAAAGAGACTGAAAGTTTGGTTAAGAATATAAAGAACAGTAAAAAAAGGAAAAAGAAAGGGATATATATATATATATATATATATATATATATATATATATATATATATATATATAAAAAGCAAAAGAGAAAACCTAAAAGAGAAAAAGAAAATGCGAGAAGGGTCTTCATCCCAACTCCCAAGTACCTTACATTGATTTCTACATAGATATCATCAATGACTTGCTATCTTGCTACTTTTTATAATATATAGATTCGGATTGACTTGGTGCTAAGTATCATTTTGTTTAGGGATTTTTTTTCATCACCGCCTATTGACTGATAGCAATGATGGGAGAGCAACTGTCTATCGAGAAATCTCATCATTCAATATGAGGTGTGTTTTTTTCTTACACATTAAATTATTGAAATTCAATCAGTTTTATTTAAAAATCATTAAGATTTTTTACAATAAATTAGTTACATCTAGTTTTTGTTATTTTACAAGGTCATACACTTTGCCCCCCTCCCTTTTGATTTCTGGCTCCGTCCCTGCCTCATGTATTTTGGAGAGTCTAGATCGTGTCCAATCGTATCTGACACAACAGGACCACAATTTTGTAGTGTCCATGCTTCCTAGGCTGTGTGCATATCACTACAATTTGCATACAAAATTCTGAAACATCTCAGACTGTTTTGATTGCTTCGGAAGAATATGCATCCAAGATTTGCAAATAGTAGAATGTAGGTGGTGGACCATGTCGTGTAAGACACAATCCAGACACTAAAAGATACACTAGGACATACCAACGTAGGTGCCTTAACCATGTCGCAGTGTCATTACCATGCCATGTCGTATCCGTGCAACATAGATGCACACTAACAGACTCTACTCTACTCTACGCAAGGTATCTTCCGCAGGGGTTTCCAAATGACTTCACACAGAATAGGCAAATTTGGGTCTAATAACAACAGAAAATTTATGGAAGCCCTACCGTTAAATATTCTAAGAATATTCAACCATAAATTTAATAATGTTTCATAAATCATAAAATGCACAATATGTCGATAACATACATATACAATCAAGAAAACAAATAGGCTTAACCAAAAACGGAGATGTAACTTGAAAATAACAAAACATACCATGGTTAAATCCATAAAATGCACTTGCTGTTCCGCCAACTGCACTACCAATCTAACCCATAACAAAAAAAAAAAAACTTCAGAATTTTGATTACAAAAGATATAACGATGAAAGAACCTAATCATCTTTAGACATAGCATTCCAGAACAATATAAATTAATTCAAGGGCACGACTCAGTTCCATATAAACAAAGCAAACAGAGAGGGGAAAAAAGGATCGCACCATGGAAAAGCTATCACGGATCAGCGGAGCAACGGTCCAACTGCTAGTTTCCTTGCATAGATTAAAAATAATAAACAATAAATAATACAAGAAAGCTTCCCAATTACCCAACAAAGACATGCGTGTCCTTGAAAATTAAGGAAAGAGTAAAGGTTGGTATTTACCATGTCTTTGGAAAGAGGCCCGGCACAGTGAGGACATCTTGAAGGCTCAGCCATCCTGACTCCCATCTCGTACAAGAAACCCTTTCTTTCTATCAGGAAATATCAGGAAAATTAGGGCCTTGTATGATTAGTACATGAGAGGTGACATATAAGTCACGTTCACCCAAAAATATCTAAATAAAATTTTATATTATATTAAAATATTTTAAATATGATTTAGATATATTTTAATTAGAATTTGTTATAGACATATTTTTAGAATGTTGGATAAGTGTTTAGTTAGATGGTATCATGTACTTAGTTTAAATATAATTTAAACATTAAATATTTGATATATTTTATGATATGTTATATGTTTATCTAGTTAAAAGAAAAAATTCAATCCAAACTGCATTATAATAATTAGCCATGTTCACCGCATTATAATAACTTGTTACGTTAACGCACGTACAAAAAAAAAAGAACTATGATATTGCTAAAAATTAGATATGAATTTAAATTATATTTTAATATAATTTGAATATATTTTAATTAGGATTTATTATAGGTATATTTTTAAAATTGTACAATTGTGTTTAGTTATATAATACCATGTACATATGTTCGGGTAGAATTTTTTTTTTTTTTTTTTTTTTTTTAAGGACATACATGCCCGTTGGTTAAAAAGAATTTTTATTTTTTTTAAGATTAATTATTGGCGAATATACATACGACAATGCATTATATTAGTAGGGATTTTTAATTTTTTATATTAATTAATGAAAAATATACATACGGTAAGGATGAGTATTCGATTTATTCGGTTCGAACCGAACAAAATTTCAAAAACCAAATAAATCAAATTTAAAAAGAAAACTGAAACTGAACCGAATCAAGCAAAAAATCAAAATTTGAACCAAGCTGAATCAAGCAAAAACCGAATCTAAACCGAACTGGATAATCGGTTCTATTTTTCAGTTTATTCGATTCCTCGATGATAATTCACATCATATATGATTAAATATAGGAGATAAACAACAATTTCTATCAAAGTCAAGTAAGAACAGTGATGCTACCATCAATATAAATACATATATTTGTTACTACCTATGGTGGTTATCAAGGAAGAACAATGAGACTCTTCAGAAACAGCAACAACTCCTATTCGAAGCTGGCGAAGGAGGAGGAGGAGGAAGCGGCTCGTTTTTGATCTACAAGACGCTCGAGGATGCCGACTGTCGGATAAGATCTGAGGGAGAGAGAGATGTGAGATCTCAGAAGAAACGAGGGTTTGCCAAAGGGTGCAGAGAGAAAAGAAAATTAGGGTTAGGGTTTCTCTCTTCCCTCTTCTCACAGGAGGCGCCTCGAGAAGTATTAGGAGGAGGAGAGAGATTAGAAATGAGATATTTAGGTTTTTTTTTTTTTTTGGCTAATATCTATTCTTCTATTCTACTATATAATAGGAAAACTTAGATGGTGGAACTTTTGAATTCCGAAAATACCCTTACATACTTATACTAATCTATTCTATTCTACTATATAATCTATTCTACTATATCTATTCTACTATATATCTATTCTACTATATCTATTCTACTATATAATAGGAAAACTTAGATGGTGAAACTTTTGAATTCCGAAAATACCCTTACATACTTATACTAATTAAAAATTGTTCATTAATTTTAATAAGGACAACTTAGTAATTAGGAAGACTAACCTTTGGTCTTCCTAAAGAGTCTTCCTAAACTAATTAAGAAATGTTAAAATACGTGCAAGGCACGTGCACATATGCTAGTAGAGGTAAGGGTACTTTTGTAGTCTAATTCGGTTTTGGACCGAAACCGAATTCCAAACCCAATACCTAAACCATTTGAATTCCGAAAATATCCTTGCATGTCTATACTAATTAAAAATTGTTCATTAATTTTAATAAAGACAACTTAATAATTACGAAGACTACCCTCTGGTCTTCCTAAATGGCTCGTTTGGTTCAAGTTTTTGTATTCCTGGGAATAGATTTTCAATTCCTTTTCCATAGGAAAGGAATACAACATTCCCATACCCATGTTTGGTTACACACAAGGATAGAAATCTTAATTTATTTAGTTTTCCTTAAATACCCTTTCATTAATTTCATGATGATTCACATGTTTGGGTAGAAGTTGAAAATTTGAAAATAAAGAGAGTTGTATTACCGTCCAAATAAATATCCAAATAACATTCCTGGAAAAACAAAACTATTCCCAAGGGGGGACTTGGGAATAGCTTTCCCACATTCATGGGAATGTGAAGCCCCTCCTATTCCCCCCTAATTCCCAATCCTAGACATACCAAACATGGGTAAGGAATTCAAAATCCATTCCCAAGTCTCAAAAACTTGAACCAAATGCCCCCAAAGAGTCTTCCTAAGTTAATTAAAAGAATGCTAAAATACGTGCAAAGCACGTGCACATATGCTAGTACACTAATAAAATCGAGACGAGAGAAGATACACAAGCCCTAACAAATCCACAACAAAAATTTGAAGCAATACCATGAAGAAAGAGATTAAACAAACCTGATTAGGAAGCTGAAAAACAACCTACATGGCCACAGGTTCCAACAACACGCCAAGAAAAAACCAGTGAAGAGAGTTTGCTCTTTTGCTCTGCTATGAAGTAGAGAAGGCAAATGGACAGGGTATGTTGCTGGGTATTTAAAAATGGGATAAAAATTGAAATTTTGAAAAAAAAATGGAAGGTATTATCGTCTAAACAAAATATCCAAACCACATTCCCAATAAAGTAAAACTATTTCCAAAGGGGGACTTGGGAACAGCTTTGCCACATCAAGAGAATAAGAAACCCCTCATATTCTTCCCCAATTTTTAATTCGAGCATATGTGCACGTGCCTTGCATGTATTTTAACATTTCTTAATTAGTTTAGGAAGACCAAAGGTTAGTCTTCCTAATTACTAAGTTGTCCTTATTAAAATTAATGAACAATTTTTAATTAGTATAAGTATGTAAGGGTATTTTCGGAATTCAAAAATTTCACCATCTAAGTTTTCCTATTATATAATAGAATAGATTAGTATAAGTATGTAAGGGTATTTTCGGAATTCAAAAGTTTCACCATATAAGTTTTCCTATTATATATATATATATATATATATATATATATATATATATATATATATATATATATATATATATATATATATGCGTCCAAAATAAAATTTAAAATTAGAATTAATTTTTGAAAATTTTGTATGGTGTAGTCTTCGTGTCAACATGACAAAAAATTAAATGTATCGCGAAATCGAGATCAAGATCTCCCGGAATCGCAAAAATAGTAGGACGTATCGTTTTTTTTTAAACTAGCACTAGAACAATTTTATAGAAAAATAAATTCAAATTTGCTAAAATAATTAAAGATTATCGAAGCTAACCTCGATACGGTTCAAACAAAAAATTGGAGGTGAAACGGAGTCCGGAGTTGGTCACAACGACTTCGCGAAGTTGCTACAGCTTTTGAAAAACGAGGTTGAATTTTATGACGAATTTATGGGCTGTTTTGGACGAAAAAGAGAGGAGATTTGGAGGAGAAAAATATGAAAGATAATTTTATTTCATAGGTTCAATTGGTATATATAATGGGTAACAATTAGTGAATTAGGATATGATTAAAATTCAATCATATGGACGATCATTAGGATTACCTAATTTGGATATGATTATGATTAGTTCAAATAATATCTATTTTACTATATAATAGGAAAACTTAGATGGTGAAACTTTTGAATTCCGAAAATACCCTTACATACTTATACTAATTAAAAATTGTTCATTAATTTTAATAAGGACAACTTAGTAATTAGGAAGACTAACCTTTGGTCTTCCTAAAGAGTCTTCCTAAACTAATTAAGAAATGTTAAAATACGTGCAAGACACGTGCACATATGCTAGAAGAGGTAAGGGTACTTTTGTAGTCTAATTCAGTTTTGGACCGAAACCGAATTCCAAACCCAATACCTAAACCATTTGAATTCAGAAAATATCCTTGCATGTCTACTAATTAAAAATTGTTCATTAATTTTAATAAAGGCAACTTAATAATTACGAAGACTACCCTTTGGTCTTCCTAAAGGGCTCGTTTGGTTCAAGTTTTTGTATTCCTGGGAATAGATTTTCAATTCCTTTTCCATAGGAAAGGAATACAACATTCCCATACCCATGTTTGGTTACACACAAGGATAGAAATCTTAATTTATTTAGTTTTCCTTAAATACCCTTTCATTAATTTCATGATGATTCACATGTTTGGGTAGAAGTTGAAAATTTGAAAATAAAGAGAGGGTATTACCATCCAAATAAATATCCAAATAACATCCTGGGAAAACAAAACTATTCCCAAGGGGGGACTTGGGAATAGCTTTCCCACATCCATGGGAATGTGAAGCCCCTCCTATTCTCCCCTAATTCCCAATCCTAGACATACCAAACATGGGTAAGGAATTCAAAACCCATTCCCAAGTCTCAAAAACTTGAACCAAACGCCCCCAAAGAGTCTTCCTAAGTTAATTAAAAGAATGCTAAAATACGTGCAAAGCACGTGCACATATGCTAGTACACTAATAAAATCGAGACGAGAGAAGATACACAAACCCTAACAAATCCACAACAAAAATTTGAAGCAATACCATGAAGAAAGAGATTAAACAAACCTGATTAGGAAGCTGAAAAACAACCTACATGGCCACAGGTTCCAACAACACGCCAAGAAAAAACCAGTGAAGAGAGTTTGCTCTTTTGCTCTGCTATGAAGTAGAGAAGGCAAATGGACAGGGTATGTGGCTGGGTATTTAAAAATGGGATAAAAATTGAAATTTTGAAAAAAATGGAAGGTATTATCGTCCAAACAAAATATCCAAACCACATTCCCAATAAAGTAAAACTATTTCCAAAGGGGGACTTGGGAACAGCTTTGCCACATCAAGAGAATAAAAAACCCCTCATATTCTTCCCCAATTTTTAATTCTAGCATATGTGCACGTGCCTTGCACGTATTTTAACATTTCTTAATTAGTTTAGGAAGACTCTTTAGGAAGACCAAAGGTTAGTCTTCCTAATTACTAAGATGTCCTTATTAAAATTAATGAACAATTTTTAATTAGTATAAGTATGTAAGGGTATTTTCGGAATTCAAAAGTTTCACCATCTAAGTTTTCCTATTATATTGTAGAATAGATATATTAGAATAGATATATAGTAGAATAGATATAGTAGAATAGATTATATAGTAGAATAGAATAGATTAGTATAAGTATGTAAGGGTATTTTCGGAATTCAAAAGTTTCACCATCTAAGTTTTCCTATTATATAGTAGAATATATATATATATATATATATATATATATATATATATATATATATATATATATATATATATATATATATATATATATACGCGTCCAAAATAAAATTTAAAATTAGAATTAATTTTTGAAAATTTTGTATGTTGTAGTCTTCGTGTCAACGTGACAAAAAATTAAATGTATCGCGAAATCGAGATCAAGATCTCCCGGAATCGCAAAAATAGTAGGACGTATCGTTTTTTTTAAACTAGCACTAGAACAATTTTATAGAAAAATAAATTCAAATTTGCTAAAATAATTGAAGATTATCGAAGCTAACCTCAATACGGTTCAAACAAAAAAATTGGAGGTGAAACGGAGTCCGGAGTTGGTCACAACGACTTCGCAAAGTTGCTACAGCTTTTGAAAAACGAGGTTGAATTTTATGACGAATTTATGGGCTGTTTTGGACGAAAAAGAGAGGAGATTTGGAGGAGAAAAATATGAAAGATAATTTTATTTCATAGGTTCAATTGGTATATATAATGGGTAACAATTAGTGAATTAGGATATGATTAAAATTCAATCAATATGGATATGATTAGGATTACCTAATTTGGATAGGATTAGGATTAGTTCAAATAATATATGATTTAAATAATTGTAGATATGATTCCAATATGATTAGAATTTCTAAAATACATCAACCCCTTAATTTAAATCAAATATAAACTTTAAGAAAACAAAATCAATCGAATCATATCATATAATTGATTACAATAATTTAAAGTATTATTCAATATTATCAAATAATTTAAATCATACAAGTTCTAATCTAGTTAATTTAAAATCAAATAAAATATTTAAAGCATAACCTAATCAATCTAATCCAAATAAAGTATTTGATCACAATAATATATAGAGTAATATTTAATAATCCTACAACTAATTCAAAAAATATTAATAACAAATGTAATTTAATTAAATTTTAACATAAAATTTAAAGCAAATAAATTTCCGAAAACTAAATTAATATAATCAAATAAATATTTGATTACAATCATAACTTTAAACGAATTGTTAATATTATCAAAAATAGTTTAAATTAAATTTCGCAAGTCCTTGTAGATCTTGCGCAAGTCCTTATAGAACTTGTAGATCTTGCGCAGAAAGGTCTTGCGCAAGTCCTTGTAGATCTTGGTTCTTCCAGATGCAACGAATACTTCGCATACTGTGCCTCCATCAGAATTTTTTTTTTTAGTTCAACATTGTTAGGAACGCATAGTCTTCCCTTGACTTGTATCTTCCCATCTTCGTCCTCCGCAAAGTCGGTCGCCTTTCCAGTTGAGATCAGCTCGCGAATCTTCTTTAGGAACGGATCGTCCTTCGGTACGGTCTTTATCTTGTCATGCAAGCCCGGCTCAAGGTGCAATTAAGCCAGCTGCAACCCTCGATATCGAACTCGGAGTTCGATACCTATTACTACTAAGTTTATCATATCCAGTTGTTTATGGCCAGCGATCCAACAAAATTTCTGCTCAGAACGTCTGCTATGACATTACCCTTGCCTGACGTGTACTCGATCATTAGGTCATAGCCTTTTATGAGTTTGAGCCAACGGCTCTGCCGCAAGTTTAGCTCCCATTGGGTGAACAAATATTTAAGGCTATTATGATCCATGTAGATTTTGCAAGCCACACCATAGAGGTAGTGTCGCCAGATTTTTGATACGAACACAATTATCGTTGATTCTACGTCATGCATCTGATAATTCTTCTCGTGCTGCTTCGATTACCTCGCAGCATCGGAGATTACTTTGTCCTTCTGCATGAGCACGTCCGGAATAATGAGGATTGGAGTCGTCCTTACTGGAAGATCTAAAACCCTTATGTCCCATCCGCAAGCACGAGGATTGGAGCTGAGTCCAGCCGTTACTTTAACTCTTGTAAGCTAGTTTCACAGTCGATGTTCTACTCGAATGCGACTCATTTCTGGGTAAGGCGAGTCAGAGGCGACGCCAACTTGGAAAAATCTTTTATGAATCTTCGATAATAACTCATCAAGCCGAGAAAACTTCGATATTGCCGGCTGAGGTAGGTCATTTCCAATCTACCACTACCTCAATCTTCTTTTGGTTGACTGCAATACCTTCTACAGAAATAATATATCCAAGGAACGTCACGCCACTCATCCATAATTTGTATTTACTCAATTTGGCATATAACTGATGTTTGTAGAGAGTCTGCAACACTGTCTTCAAGTTCTCTACGTGTTTTTTTTCGATTCTTCGAATATATGAGGATATCGTCGATGAACACGACCACAAATTTGTCTATGAAAGGTTAAAAGACTCGTTCAGCATATCCATGAAGGCAGTAGGGGCATTTGTCAAACCGAATGACATGACTAGAAATTCGTAGTGACTGTATCGAGTATGGAAGGCCAATTTTGGCACATCTTTAGGCTTGATCTTCAACTGGTGATAGCTTGAACGAAGACCAAGCTTTAAAAATACTTCTGCTTCTTGGAATTGATCGAATAAAACATTGGTCCTCAGCAATAGTACTTGTTTTGTAGGGTAGCTTTGTTGAGTTCTTGGTAATTGATGCATAGCCACATCGATCCATCATGCTTCTTTATGAACAGTACTGGAGCTTCCTACGAAGAGACGCTAGGGTGTCCTTTAGTTCCTTCAGCTGCTGGTGCCATATGGTAGGGTGCCTTCGATACTACTCGAGTATCTAGAAAGGTGTGCTGAATTCTATCTCTCGATCCGGCGACATCCCAAGCAACTTGTCTGGAAGCACATCGAAGAAATCTGCCACTATTTCAGTCTGCACCATATCTGCAACATTCTTCCTTGTGTCTCGAACAGATGCCAAGTATCATTTACAAGTAGAACACAATATGTGGCTTACCAAAATTGTCGATACCACCATAGCCATCTTCGATGTCGTGTCACAGGAATAGGAGAACTTTGTTTTGCTAGGCAGTCGAAACACAACTCTTTTTTTCCGTACATTCGTTGGTTGCATGGCATGCACCCAACCAATCCATGACCAGGATTATATTGTACTCCTTGATTTTCAAGACGATGACATCTAATGATAGCTTCCTCCCTCTGATACAGATATAATTGTCCCTACAAATCAAACCTGTAGCATGTCTACTCCCGATGGAATGCTAACGCTAAGGTTCATATCTAGAAATTGAGTAGTTAAATTACTGTCTTCAACAAATTCAATATATATAGTACTCGAGAAGGTAAATTTTTATAGAGTAATATACATGTTACAACAATGCTACAGGCAAAGGCTCGGTCCCAATTCAAGGTAAAGACTCTACCTTGTGCCCCCTACCGTTCATTTTGCGAGTTCACATGCATCGTATTTGCACCTCTTATTGGCGAAGTCTATTCTGGTTCAGCACGTTCCTTGGAGGGTTTTGGTTTGCCCTCACCATCTGCTAGTCTACCGTCTCATGTCCTATCTCAGCACACTTGTAGCATCCTCCTCGACAATCGATTGCTCGATGTCCCATCTTGTCGCACATCTTGTACTATACTCTGAGATGGCGGCCCCGGTTCTCGAATGTTTCTTGGTGCTTTGGCACTCCAGATCCTTCCACGACGTGGTAACGTAAGTTGAAATTGTTATGAACAACTATCATTGCCTGCTGCAACGTGCGACCGAAGATCCGCTCACTATCAACTGTAGCTTTGTAGGATTCTCCGTATGGATGGCACCTCTGGTTCGTGACGTCCCTATGAAGCTCGCCGTTCAGGCATTGCTGGAAGCGTACGCACCAAGCTGCTTGTTCGACAGGAAGGATATGGCAAACTTTACAAGCTTCATAAATTTCGCGTCATAGTCATCGACCGACATGTTCCTTGCTCTAAGGACATGAACTTGTCCTTTTTTCTATCGAGGGACGGTACAAGGTATGTACTATTCCAGGAAGGCTTCTGAATGTCCCCCACCAGATCTTGGTGTTAGGATCAACTTCGTGGATCTCTTGTTTCTTTCGCCTCCCACCAGTCATAGGCCCTCAATTGTAGCTGAAAGGTCGCACAATGCCACTCTTTTGAACCATTTGATGCTGAGAAGACTGAACAAGCCTTCTGTTGGCCCATTGGTCATGGTCAAACCTGATTTTAATAATTGATCAAACTCTGTCTCGATATAAATGCAAGTCAATTCAAATGTTTACCTACAACGTTTTGGACACTGCTCAACGATGGATATCTACTATGTTCAAGACTGAAGTCGTTTGCCATTCAGAATGTATTTCCGTCAAAGCAATATAATTTTTTATTTTATTGAGTCTAGGAATACATTATACACCAAGTCGTACTGGCAAATAGGCTGTCCAGAATCGTTTTTCAAAATCACCCTATCTCTTTAAAAATGACCTATGTTTTTGAAAAACATCCTTTTTACAAAAAGCTTCTGAAGGACTTTTCAAAAAGCCAAATTAATTTTTCTCAAAAATGAACTAGCAGAACCCTAGCAGAACTCGGCCCGAGTTTGGCCAGAGTTCGGCCAGAGTTCGGCCAAGATGAACGTTAGTGAACGTTTGATTTTGAACTTGGTCATCCTTCAGTTGCAGGTTTGTTACAAAGAGTTCTGTCCGAATTCTGCCCGAATTCTGTCAGAGTTCTGTCTTTGGAAAAACTATAAATAGAGAAGTATTTCGATCATTTAAATCACCAATTCACTTTCAGTCTCTTCTCTTCTAAAGCTTACTATTTTCTCCAAAGAGTTCTCAATGCTTACATTTTCAAATTCCCAAGCCAGTTATAATCCTCTAGTCGATTTGCCAGTGCGATACGGTCTAGAAGTTTCAAGAGCGATTGTAATCAGAGGCTTGATAGAAGATACAACTCTTCATAATTGAAAGTTGGTCGAGTTCTTCGTATCAAAGCTCGCATCTGTAGAAGTTGCAAGGACTTCGTATGAAAACTTACAGTATTTTCCAATAGTGGATTCAACTGGAAGCTAGAGTTCTTCCGACTGGACTAGTCCTCACAAGAGAAAAACTAGTATAAATCTCGGTGTTTGCGTTTGCCTTCTAATCACTTTTTTCATTACTGTCATTTACTTTGTGATTATTTTATATCTGTGATCTAACTGCTAAAGAGATTTTTAATTAGCAATATTCTGCTGCCTACTCTATTCACCCCCCTTAGAGTATTGTGTTTTACGATTTTGTTCCTACAATTAGTATCAGAGCTGGTTATACAGGTAAAACAAGGTAAAATTGTAGTTATATTCAATTTTTGTATAGATCACAGCATTACGCATGGCAACTGTGAAATTCACAAGTGAAGGCCAAGCCACAAACAGACCTCCACTGTTTGACGGCACAAACTACACTTATTGGAAAACACGTATGAGTTTCTTTTTGAAATCTCTTGATTTTGACTTATGGTCTGTAGTTATTGATGGCTATAAAAAGCCCCTTCGTATAAATGTTGATGGTGTTTTAGTTGAAAAACCCCATAACAAATATACAGAGGAAGAAAAAAAAAAGGCCAGTCTTGACGCACGTGCTATTAACGCTTTATTTTGTGCTTTAGACAGAACTGAATTCAACAGGGTGTCTACATGCACAACATCAAACGAAGTGTGGAAACTTCTCGAAGTAACCCACGAAGGAACAACACAAGTCAAGGAGTCAAAGATCAGCAGACTTACTCAGGAGTACGAGGCGTTCAAAATGAAGCCAAGTGAATCAGTCAATCAGATGTTTACAAGATTCTTAGATATTGTAAATCCTCTGTCACTAGGCAAGGATTACAGTAACCATGAGAAGATTCACAAACTTCTACGAGCCCTTACAAAGAACTGGATTCCAAAGGCTACTGCAATCATTAAAGGGAATAACCTCTCAACAATGTCTCTAGAAACACTCATGGGTAAGCTACTCACTCACGAGTTAGAACTTCAAGATTTTGAAGATGCTACACCAAAGGAGAAGTCAGAGAAGACGATCGCTGTCAAGGCTCAACGTAGAAGAACCATCGAAGATAATTCTGATGACAGCGACTCTGACTCTGAAGATCAAGCTCTTCTGGTAAGAAAATTCAAGAAGTACATGAGATTTAATAGGAGAACAAAAGACAACAACAACAACAATAACGAGGAAGATCCTATTTGCTACGAATGCAAGAAGAAAGGACACATGAAGAAAGACCGTCCAACAGCATCATCATCAAAGAAAAACAACAAATATGACAAAGGCTATCTGAAGAAATCTACATCAAGAAAGTATACCAACACAAGCATATGGCATGAAAGTGAAGCCAGCGACTCAGAAGACGAACAATCAGATGACGCTGCAAATGTATGCTTGATGGCTTGCGATCAGGTAATCACTAATCCTCTATTTGATCCTTATGATGATTTTACCTTTGAGCAACTAGGAGAGGCTTTCAGTGAACTGTTAGATGATTACAGGAAACTGCGTAGTAAATATGAAACCTCTAAGAATGTACTCAAAGAGTACAAAGGTGAAATAGGAAGACTTACCGACCTATTAGATCATGTTAGACATAATGACTCTTCAAATGAGTCTGGTGAGCTTTCATCTATTAAGTTGTTGTTATACGAGACTGTTAAGCTATCCGAAGAAAAAGACCAAACTAGTATCCAGTTAAAGGAAGACCTATCTAAAGAGAGAAAGAGTCTCCAGTGTGCACAGTCAGATTAGAATCACTCATATCTGACTATATTAGATTGTATGACACTTCTAAAAAGTTGAAAATTAGTTTAGGAAAACGGCCTGAAGTTGCTGCTTCCTATTCTAACACGTGTCAATTACCGAATTATCAGAACACGCCCAACACTGTCAGACCAAACCATACCAAAACTATGCCCAAGAAGACTAATAGGCATGCATTCTTCTATGCTAGAAAACCAAAACCTACCAATCATGCACCTCATACTACTTTCAACACTCATTATGCTAAATGTCATTATTATGGCCTTATTGGTCATATATCTTCTGCATGTAGAATCAGAAAGTTAGTAGATTTAAATATTTATGCATGGATACCGAAAACTAACCAGTCAGGACCCTACAAGAAATGGGTACCAAGAGTTTCATCTGTAAATTGTTTTGTAGGTGGGACGCCCTTCACATGCTAGAAGCAAATGGATCCTCGACAGCGGTTGCTCACGGCGTATGACCGGTGACGCTTCATTATTCGTAACACTGTCGAAGAGGAATAAAGAAGGATACATCTCCTTCGATAATAATTTAAGAGGGTACATAATCGGTATCAGTGACATTGGTATTAGGGAAGACAATATATATATTTTTTACTTGTTGGAAGATGCTAACAAAGTAGGTAGATGTTTGATGGCCAAAAGCGTTGAGAGTCAACTATGGCATATGAGACTCGGTCATACAAACATGGATACAATTTCAAGACTATCTACAAAGAAGTTGGTACGTGGCTTACCGGATATTTCTTTCAAGAAGGATACGGTATGTAGTGAATGTAAAATGAACAAAGCTACCAAATCTGCATTCAAATCCAAGAACGCTGTAAGTACCACTAGACCTCTACAACTGTTGCATATGGACTTATTTGGACCAAGTAGAAGACCTCTACAACTGTTGTATATGGACTTATTTGGACCATGTAGAATTGCTAGTCTGGGTGGTAAGTTATATGCATTTGTCATTATAGATGATTTTTCTAGATATACATGGGTTTATTTTCTTGCACGCAAGAACAATACATTATCAGAATTCGTCACCTTTTGCAAGAAAGTACATAATGAAAAAGGGTTCATGATTACTCATATTCGTAGTGACCATGGCGGCGAATTTGAGAATGCAAAATTCAAGCAATTTTGTGACACGCACGGTTATCTGCATGAATTCTCTTGTCCTAGGACTCCGCAACAAAATGGAGTTGTGGAACGTAAGAACAGAACTCTATCTGAAATGGCTAGAGTAATGTTAAATCAGTTTAGTCTACCTAGATACTTATGGGCTGAAGCTGTAAATACAGCATGCTATATTCTCAATAGGGTTCTAATTCGACCTATATCGAAGAAGACTCCCTATGAACTATGGTTTGATCGAACACCAAATGTTTTTTATTTCAAAATCTTAGGTTGTAAATGTTTTATTCTTAATACTAAATATAATTTGAGTAAATTTGATAAAAAGGCCGATGAAGGTATATTTTTAGATTATGCAGCAAAGAGCAAAGGATACAGAGTCTTCAACAAAAAAACCATGATCATCGAAGAATCTATCAATGTCAAGTTTGATGAGCTAAATTAACACTTAGACGATGATGACAATGAAGACATAATCACATCAAGTACAGCTACTGCAAAACCTTCACACAAAGATGCAGAACCATCACATCAGGCATCAGATGAACCTCCAAGCAAAGAAGCCGAAACTAGCAATCTTGAGACTACACCAAAAGAGATGAGATTCTTGGCTAATCATCCAAAGGACTTGGTAATTAGTGAGATTACTAAGGGTGTAAGTACTCGTTCCTCGAATAAAGATACAGCTTCTTGTGTTGCTTTTGTCTCGCAGTTTGAACCCAAAAATATTGATGAAGCATGTAGTGATAATTTTTGGTTAGATGCTATGCAAGAGGAATTAAACCAATTCGAACGGAATCAAGTTTGGGAACTTGTTCCCAAGCCCATTGATCATCCGGTCATTTGCATCCGATGGGTATTCCGAAACAAATTGAACGAGAATGGTTTAGTGACTCGTAATAAGGCTCGACTCGTAGCTCAAGGATACAATCAAGAAAAAGGTATCAACTACGATGAGACTTATGCCCCAGTTGCGAGATTAGAATCCATTCGCATGTTATGTGCATTTGCATATTTTTATAATTTTAAGTTATTTCAAATGGATGTCAAAAATGCATTTTTAAATGGTTTTATAAAAGAAGAAGTTTATGTAGCTCAACCTCCTGGTTTTACTGATTTCAATTTTCCTGAATATGTTTCCAAGTTGAAGAAAGCCTTATACGGTTTGAAACAAGCCCCTCGTGCTTGGTATGATCATCTAAGCTCTTTTCTACTTGATAACAGTTTTTCAAAGGGAAAGGTTGACACTACTTTGTTTATAAAATCTTTGAATAACAATATTCTTTTGATTCAAGTCTATGTAGATGATATTATTTTTGGATCTACTGATGAATCTCTTTGTCAAGAATTTTTAAAGTGTATGCAGAATGAGTTTGAGATGAGCATGATGGGAGAGCTGAAATTCTTTCTCGGACTGCAAATCAAACAAACCAACAATAGATGTTCATAAATCAAGCAAAGTACACAAAGGATCTGTTAAAGAAGTTCGACCTGGAAGCAGCAAAGCCACTTAGCACTCCAATGGCGACCTCAACCAAGCTTGATATTGATGAACAAGGCAAACCCGTCGACATACGTAAGTATCGAGGTATGATCGGTAGCTTGCTATATTTAACTGCTAATCGACCAGACATTATGTTTAGTGTTTGCTTATGTGCACGTTTTCAAGCTAATCCTAAGGAATCTCATCTGTGCGCAGTTAAACGTATCTTCCGATACCTTAAAGGCACTTCTTCTGTCAGCTTATGGTATCCCAAAATCGCATCATTTGACCTAACCGGTTATTCTGATGCTGATTTTGTCGGATATAAAGTAGATAGAAAAAGTACCAGCGGCACATGTCATTTCCTAGGAAAAGCTCTAGTCTCTTAGTTTAGAAAAAGCAAAATTCAGTTACATTATCAACAACCGAGGCTGAGTATATCGCCGCAGGACATTGTTGTGCACAAATTTTATGGATGAAACAAACTTTAGAAGACTATGGATTGCATTTTACACACATACCCATTTTTTGTGACAACACTAGTTCTATTAATTTGACTAAGAATCCAGTATGTCACTCTCGTACTAAACATATCGAGATTCGACATCACTTTCTTAGAGATTATCAACAAAATGGAGATATAGACCTTGTATACATAGACACTCAGAATCAATTAGCTGAAATACTCACAAAACTTCTAGCGGAAGATCGTTTCAATTATTTACGTCGAGAATTAGAAATTTTAGATATCAATAATATTAATTAATTTTGTTTTATTAATTAATTTATTCGATACTCAAAAACTGTCTTCGAGACAAGCCTAAAAAGAGTCTGTCTGTCACCACGACTAGGGTCGAAGCGAAGCGGTACTTAAGAGTTCCCCGGTGAACTTCCGTTAGCTGGGACAGTACTCCTACAGCTAATCTGAGACAGATGCTGAGTAAAGAATATTAGTTTATAAAATAATATTAATTATATTATTTTGAGATTTAAAATTACTAAACTATGAATTAAATATTTGAAACGAATTAATGAAAAAGATGTGGCCTCATTGTATTTTTTGCTTACACATATATAGCCAGGCAACCCTTGGCAAATTCGGCTCGAGTTCGGTCCGAATTCAGCCAGTTCGGCTGGGTATATATATATATACCAGCCAGAACCCGAGGCTCCCTTCTTCTTCATTCTTCCAAACATTCTCAAACAACAATAGCCGTGCCTCCAAACCCTAACTCTTCTCCGCCCTTGTTCTTCCAATCCGCATGGAGATCTTCGTCCAAACTTTGGATTCGTGCAGAGAATTTCGTCCTCAACAACATATCCAATTCTTGGAAGGTATAATTCCTTCTCTCCTCCACTTTCAAATTCTTAGGGTTTCTAGAATTTTTGGGAAAGAATGCCTAAGTTCAATTCCTTCAAGAGGAAGAAGACCAATGCCAGTGAAGAGGCATTGTCTTCAGATCCGTATACGGATTCCCTCTTTTCTCCGGTCCAATCGGATGACGGTGCATCGGACGAGTTTTACTTCAAAACTTTCGACCAAGCTTTATTATGGTATGCCTATTTCATTATGCGTACTATCTGTACCGGATCACTGATTAAATGGACTGTCTTTCCTGACCATCGCCCTTACTTTGAGGCATTAGGGTTACATCACTTTGTCACCTTACAATTTCCTATTGCTACTAATGCCATTAGATTATTCTATTGTAATTTCGTGTTAGACACTTTTACCGTGAGAACACGTGTCGGAGGGATCGATATCGAATTCACTGATGAAACGTTGGCGAAAATTCTTGGTATTCCAAACGAAGGTGCCCCACTCGATGACATCACTGATTTTGATTTCCCCGATGGTATGACTCTCGTTAGTTTCAAGAATGAGCTTTGTGCGCCTGCACGTGCTCGTCCTGGAAAGTTCAAGGCTAATAACTTGAACTTGTTTAACTACAAATTACATTGCATCATCTATTCCACTTTACTTCCAAAATCCACTTCCAAAGAAGATGTCACTGCACTTGAGCTTTCTGCTCTATATCACATTCTTAAGGGAATTCCATTTTCTGTCCCTAAGACTATCATTCAGATGATGGGTAGATGTCACGAAAGAGACCGCAACCTCTCTTATGCGATGCTCATCCCACGCATCTTTCAGAGATTTGACATTGACCTATCTACTTGTGCTGTTGAACCTGAACCCAAGTTCCTCAAACTCTCTCGTCGCAGCATTGCCACTGTTCCTCCACCTATTGCACCTGCTCCTCCTGTACCTACTCCCGTAGAACCTGGTCCTCCTCATTCTTACCCTATGATATTTGAGGGTATTCATCAGCACCTTTCAGATATGCAGTCATTCTATGTTGACACTTTCAGGGAATGTGAGTTCCGTGACGTGACTCGGTTCTAGGCTATTGCCAACTCCTTCGCCGATCTGAGATTTGCGCAGACGGGTCACTCAGCTATCTATCTACCTCGAGACCTTTCTGTTTCTGGATACCGTATTGATGATGAGGCGATCCACTCTCGGTTCCAGCCAGGGAATGCTTATGATTGGTATCGTACTTCTGGTGCCACTCCTCATACTTCTGGAGCTGGTATTTCTGGAGCTGGTCTATCTAGACATGCTGGTGCTGCAGCCGCTGACGATGATGATGAGGATGATGACTTTTGAGATGTTATGATTATTAAGACTGATATTTTGTCTTACGTTTACTTGGAAATGCTCCGACATTCCATGATTTTATGAGTACTCTTATTTTAGTTATTATCAGCACTCTTTTAGTTATTATTTGTGACTCTTCATAGACATGGTTTTTATTATGCCTCAGTTTGGCATACGTTTCGCTTAGTTTATTATTCAGCATTTTATTTGTTTCAGCTTTACTATAGCATTACCTTTCTTGCTTCCATATAAACTGCCTGTGATAAATACCATATCTGTGTTGTTTATACAATATCTTTTTAACTGTCTATACCATGCATGTGATGAATGTTTATATATATTTCTTGTGTTTCTTCACTGTTTGTTACTTATGCATTTATTGCGGGGGAGCTTTCTCTTTTGCAATTATTTTGCTAAGTGACAACCGGGGAGAAATATGATCTAACATCATCATGAATGCAGGTTAAGAACAATTTTTACTTTCTCTGGTATTACACATTTTTGAATTGATCCATACTCAGATGTTATATCGGCAAGGTTTGTCAATTATCAAAATGAGGGAGATTATTAGCCCATTGGTCATGGTCAAACCTGATTTTAATAATTGATCAAACTCTATCTCGATATAAATGCAAGTCAATTCAGATGTTTACCTATGACGTTTTAGATACTGCTCAATGATGGATATCTACTATGTTCAAGACTGAAGCTGTTTGCCATTCAGAATGTATTTCCGTCAAAGCAATATAATTTTTTATTTTATTGAGTCTAGGAATACATTATACACCAAGTCGTACTGGTAAATAGGTTGTCCGAAATCGTTTTTCAAAATCACCCTATCTTTTTAAAAATGACCTATGTTTTTGAAAAATATCCTTTTTACAAAAAGCTTCGAAAGGACTTTTCAAAAAGCCAAATTAATTTTTCTCAAAAATGAACTGGCAGAACCCTAGCAGAACTCGGCCCGAGTTCGGCCAGAGTTCGGCCAAGATGAACGTTAGTGAACGTTTGATTTTGAACTTGGTCACCCTTCAGTTGCGGTTTGTTACAAAGAGTTCTGTCCGAATTCTGCCCGAATTCTGTTAGAGTTCTGTCTTTGGAAAAACTATAAATAAAGAAGTATTTCGATCATTTCAAATCACCAATTCACTTTCAATCTCTTCTCTTCTAAAGCTTACATTTTCTCCAAAGAGTTCTCAAAGCTTTTCAAATCCCAAGCCAGTTACAATCCTCTAGTCGATTTGCCAGTGCAGTGCGGTCTAGAAGTTTCAAGAGCGATTGTAATCAGAGGCTTGTTAGAAGATACAACTCTTCACAATTGAAGTTGGTCGAGTTCTTCGTATCAAAGCTCGCGTCTGTAGAAGTTATAAGGACTTCGTATGAAAACTTGCGATATTTTCCAATAGTGGATTCAACTGGAAGCTAGAGTTCTTCCGACTGGACTAGTCTTCACAAGAGAGAAACCAGTATAAATCTCGATGTTTGCGTTTGCCTTCTGAACACTTTTTTCATTACTGTCATTTACTTTGTGATTATTTTTATATCTGTGATCTAACTGCTAACGAGGTTTTTAATTAGCAATATTCCGCTGCCTACTCTATTCACCCCCTCTAGAGTATTCTACTTTACGATTTCGTTCCTACACCTTCGATATTCACTAGCCATCCAATAATCTTGTCGGTCTCTGCTCGACCGTTGAACTCAGGCAGGTTAATTTTCTGAACTCAGTTGCTTTAAATATGGAAGAAGGCTTCATCGTTGCTAGTTGTACTTCTTCGTCTTCTTCAGACACCACGGTTGCTGAATTGGCGTTGGTAGCCATGGTGCTCACGGTCCGAGTTAGTACGTCTATTTGCTTTTGTTGTACGCTGAATTGAGCATAAATTTGTGCCTGCAGCTGCTACTGCCATACCTCCGCCTATCTTTGTTTTAATTCTATGAAGTGCACCAAGCACTCCATGGTAGACTCGCTAGGGGCCGCCTCCTCGATACTATTTGTGCTAATTTTCGTGGCATTTATAGCGGGAACACCCTCCTTTCTAGTTATCCCTACAGAATAGAATAAACCCGTTAGTATTCCCAAAATATCTACGGACTTATCTGTATGGAACTATTATTTCATTCAACATATGTCAAAAAGTATAAAATTAAGAAAGCGCATCAACATCCCAAAGAAAATATTTTCAAAGTCTGAGGAATTTGTACCTGGATCTGATACCAATTTGTCATGTCCCGATCCACCGAATCTTTCATCCTCGCTTGGGGCATGATACCCTACAAGTCTAAATTACACTTGTACAAGGCAAAAATGTGCACTTGAGAATGCTTCTAAAATGATATGTTGAAATTAAATGATCGCAGAGAATTGAAGACAAAGTATAGGAAGAAAATAGATTCTCATCGATAACATGGGAATGCAAGGGGATATTTATGTTACATATGTCGTTGCAGCTACATTCATTGAAACACAAAAAGAAACATCATTCGACAAGCTGCCATAAAATAGTACTGGTCGTTCCATACATTCATGCCCTTTTATACATTAGAAACAAAAGCCTTCAAGATGAATCGGCTTCAAAATACTTCAAAATAGGAAGAGCTTTCAAATCACCTCCCAATCTTTAGCTACATCTTATAGTCGTGCACTCGCAGTGCGCTCATCACCTAGGGAGTTGGGGATTAGTGTACTTGGGAATGCACTAGTGAGCAGGACGAACTCACTCACCTAAACTGATACTGCTTATTAAAGGTAGGCATGCATTCGATATTGTCGTGCTATTTAGAACTAGACGAATTTCAGATCATCTCGATGGCATATTTGAAAAAAGTAAAACATAGTATTTCATAACATTTCTTAGTCGTGCTCGTTCTTGCATAAAAATAGATATAACACTGACCACATGCATAAGACAATAGGTGAGCATGCTATCTATCTTAATGCGGTCATTAATGTTACGATATCATAAAGGACTATCATATGGCATTGCGATGTGCCCTATCAGTCAGGGCTGCAAGTCCAACCGGACGTCTCGTAATGCCTCGTGCTGAAGCACGACTCTTGCATTCTCCTAGGTCGATTCGGTTCCGGTACCCCAGATACCATTTCGAGAAAAACAATACCTTGTACACAAGTTGTCCATGACCATGCAACTACATGCATAGTATAATTTATGAAACAGATGCATCATACGAAATAGAATTTAACACTATAATCCATAAACTCAAGCAACAATTCATTTTCCTCAAAGCCATATGTTCATATTTGGCTACCATAGGCACCAAATATCCCGAGGCACCATACCACAACCGATGTTTCATTATTTCTGTTCCATCTAACAATTCCACGATTTTGAAGCAAAACTGCTCATCTCATGTGAAAAGCTTATCGTGTTAAGTTTAGGCCTAATTATACTAGATAGCTACAGTTATCCCATGTCCTATATCTTAGTGGTACAATATGAATGTAACCAGACATCGTTGATTTGAACGTTTGAAACGATAAGAATTTGTTGACGTGAAGGTGTAAAAAAGAAGGAGCGAACTACCCACCAAGTAGAGAATGTGTCGAGAGTAGAAGATCGCTTCACAATGATCAAACGTCAATTACACGAGCTCCTGCAAAGGCACTAATATTATATTAGAATCCTTCTTCAATCCTTCCTCTCAAAATTCTTAAGAATGAATGCAAAAATCAACACAAAAACATATTCATCAAAACCAAATATCGAAAACATTCAAGAAAAACCAACAGCAGAT
Organism: Iris pallida; assembly: GCA_029216955.1. NCBI lineage: Eukaryota > Viridiplantae > Streptophyta > Magnoliopsida > Asparagales > Iridaceae > Iris > Iris pallida. Next base: position 2,937,380 of record JANAVB010005800.1, on the reverse strand, counting down.
TGGTCATGTTGAAGGGACTCTTATATATAGCTCACGTGCCGAGATACAGTATGTTGCTTGTCGATCCATTAGTTGGAAGGGTTCTCATCGCATTCGTCTAAACCAATTTGTTGATGTCAAAAAGGTTTTTGTATACCAAACTCATGAGCTAGTCATACTAGCCATATAAGTTTCCGACCGAGCCTGACTTGCCACGAGCCTATTACATAGTGGGCCACCCAACAGGGACGGGGTGATACACTGATGACTTGGCTTACAACGGTCAAAATTTTTAACACATTTGATGACCGAACTCTACCCAAACTCGACAAAAAATCCTATAAATAGAGAAGCTTTCCCATATTCTAAATCACACATTCACACTCATTCATGTTCTTCTCTCTTCTCCATTGAGCTATAAACCTTCCTCATCTACTAAAATAACTTCTTTTGCTCTGAAGTGTTGAAATGCGAGTAGACTAGAAGTTGTTTAAGCGATGCAAACTTGGAAAAATCCAAGTCTACTTTTATTTCAAAAGCTTGAACTGTTGTGCCCTTCAAATCAAACCACGAGGTGTATGTACAAAGTTGCAAGCCTTCAGATCAAAACTTGTGTTTTTACTGATAGTGTGTTAACATTGAGAGAGTAAGAGAGTTCTCAAGACCGGATTAGTCCTCCACGAGGGAAATTATAATACATCAAAGTATTTGTGTTTGATCTTCTAAACTCTATTTAGATTCAATATATTTGTGCTTTACTACTTAGTTATTTTCAGTTTGTTTACTGCCTTACTTTTATTAGGGGATTATTGACAAACACACTCTAGTCACCCCCCTCTAGAGTTGCCTAGTTATCTTCAGTTGGCATCAGAGCTGGACTATCTTCTATTGGCTTTACATCCTAAGAGCAGAACACATGGCAACTTTGAAATCTATTTTTATTACTGAAGGGCTGTCCGCAAATAGGCCTCCTCCATTTGATTGAACAAACTGCATATATTGGAAAACACGAATGAGTTTCTATCTCAAAATAGTTATGGATGGTAACTTGGTAGAAACGCCTAATGATAGATACACCTATTTGGAAAAAAAGTAAGCCAATCTTGATGGTAGAGCCATCAATGCTGTATTCTGTGCTGTAACAGGATTGAGTTTAATAGGGTATCTACTTGTACCACTTCACACGAAATCGAAAAACTTTCTGAGGTAACTCGTGAAGGTATTTCCCAAGTGGAGGAGTCCAAGATCAGTAGGCTTACACAAGAGTATGAGACATTCAGAATGAAGCCTAATGAAACCATCACACAAAGGTTTATACATTTTCTAGGCATTATTAATCCCTTCCCTTCTCTTGGCAATGATTACAGCAATCATGAAAAGATTTACATGATGCTCAGAGGACTTACAAAGAATTGGAACCCAAAGGAAACTACAATCATTAAAGTAAATGACCTCACTACAATGACGTTCAAGGCACTTATGGGGAAATTGATAATGTATAAGTTGGACCTTAAAGACCTTAAGAAGTCAGTACCAAAAGAGAAGACTCTAGCCTTCAAAGCTCATTACAAGAGAGTCTTTAGCGATGAAACTGAAGATGATGATTCGGACTGTGAGGAATAGGCCCAAACTTTAAAAACTTCTTGAGATTTTAGAGATCAAATCGAAATAAGAAAGACAATCAAGACAACGATACTGAAGAACCTCTATGTTTTGGCTGCAAGAAAACTAGCAATATAAAGAAGGATTGCCCAATAGCAAAGAAGGGGAATCGTTATGATGGTCCGAGTAAAAGACCATCTTCATAAAAGTATGCAAATACAAGCATATGACATGATAGCGTAGTAAACGACTCAGAAGAGGAAGAAATTCCTAGTGAAGCAGCAAATCTCTACTTAATGGCATTTGCTGATCAGGTAACCACAAACCCCTTATATGAAGATTTTACCTTTGATGAACTTTTTAATGCTTTCAGTGATCTTCTTGAAGAACAAAAGAAAGTTTTATTTAAGTATAAACAAGTTAGGAAGGATATAAAGATACACATGCTTGGTTGTTCTCCTTATCCGATAAAATAAGAGAGACTCACTCCACTAGTGACAAGGAAGAGATATCTGCACTGAAATTGAGTTTGCATGATGCTCTACAAAGTATTGATAAGAAAGATCAAGAAGAGTATGCAAAACTCCATGCATGTTATGAGATAGAAAAGAAGAACAACGTCACTGCATAGAGAATTGACACTCTCACTGCCAAGTATAATGATGTAAGCACTAACTCTAAAAAAATTAGAGATTAGACTGGGAAAGCAGGTAATGAAACCTATGGCTCAGTCTAATACTAGACACGTGACACATCACAAGATTATACACGACATGACACGACCAAAGAAAGAAGTCAAGAGACATGCTACACATAATTATGATTTCTTTTAATAATATCCACGCAAGTCACATTATATCGCTTCACACACTAATGTTTACACTACTGCACCAAGCACTAACAACTTTGCAACTTGTCATTACTGTTATTTGAAAGGACATATATTACAGCAATACAAAGATAGACAATTAGTAGATATGAATATTTATGCATGGCTACCAAAAGCTAATAATTCAGGTCCCTCAAAGAAATTGGTACCAAAGGTTACATCTACTCGTATTGTAGGTGGGCCAACCTTCGTATATTAGAAGCAAGTGGATTCTCGATAGTAGTTGCACACAACATATGATCGGTGATGTTACACTACTCACAACACTATTGATGAAGAAAGAAGGATATGTCTTCTTCGGTAATGACCTCATGGGTTATATTATAGGCAGATACCTTTATCCTAACAAAGATAAAAGTTGGCTGTGGCATATGCATTTAGGTTATGCAAATATGGATACTATTGCAAGATTATCTTCAAAGAAATTGGTAAGAGGCTTACCAGATATAGTGTATGCTGATTGTGAAAAGAACAAAGCAACCAGATCATCCTTCAAGTCAATAAATACTATAGGTACCTCTAAACCTCTTCAATTATTGTATATGAATTTATTTGGAATGAGTAGAATCGCCAGTCTTGGTGGTAACTATGTGCCTATGTGATTGTTGATGATTTTTTTAGATATGCATGGGTTTATACTATTGCAAATAAAAATGAGCCTTTTTCTGAATTTATGTCATTTTATAAAAAGTACAAAATAAAAAAAGCTTTAATGCTCACTCGTATCTAAAGTGATCATGAAGGCGAATTCAAACTTTTGGATTTCAAAACCTTTTATAATTCTAATGGATTTTTTAAATAAATTTTATTGTCCTATAACTCCTCAACAAAATGGTATTATGGAGTGGAAGAATAGAACTCTTAGTGATATGGCAAGAGCCATGCTAAATCAATTTAGCATTTTAAAATATTTTGGGCTGAAGCTGTCAATACAGCTTGTCATGTTTTAAACTGAGTTCTCATTCGACCTGTATCATAGAAGATATAAAAATTTACAAATTATAACCTTGATCTCAAGATCAAGACCTTAGAGGTCCTAGGTTAGCCCAATTAAGGAGAAGAATGAGTAAAGTGTAGAGAAATGAAGGAGGGTGGAAGAAGAAGAAGAGAAATAGAGTGCTTTTAAAGAGAGAGAGAGAGAGAGAGGAAGGAGAGGGTATGGTCCATTGGATATGTGACACCTCACTATTCATGCCCCTACCCAATCACAGCCGATTGAAGAAAACTAATTTCCCAATAGGTAGTAGCTTAGCCTTGTTAGCATTGTTGACGGGTAGTCATAGCACCTCGATGGTATACTGATGGTATGCTACGAAATACTGGTATGATAGAAAAATTCCCAGTTTAGGTAATTCAAGGGTACGCCAGTCTATATACTAAACCAAATATGGGTCTACCGCAATGCCAATATGTTGACTAAGAGTATAGTATAGTCTCACATATAGTTATTTTATTAAAATAGAGATCTAAATCTAGTTACATATATTAGTTAATCGATTTTAGACATGTCGAATACCTTACGGATGACCTGCTCGTATGAATCTCGAAACTCTCACATGAGATCAAATAACATGATATACAGGTCCATTATCAAATATGGGTACTATAAGCATAAGTGCAAGATGTCGTATTGATACTAGATACAAGAATATACTAAAGACAGGATACTGGAACAAATACCCATATAAATAAGGATATTAAAAATGATGTATGATAAAACTACCCTCCTTAAAAAAATTCGTCCTTAGATTTTCAACCAAGGCCGAACATAATAATCAAGACAATCACTATGCAATCAATAAGAAGATGGAAAACATGAATTAAAGAAAAGAAAACATCCATATATATTAGACACTAGAAAAAGTTATGAAGGTATAAGAAGGAATATACCTCCATAGTCGAATAAGTATTGACATATGGCTATAATATCATCATCGTATGAAAATCACATAGGCTATCTCCAAATATTATCATTGGGACATCATTGAGCGAACATAATCAGCTCATATTCTCGAATATGCTCATTTATAACTCCCAGTTTTCATAAATTCATTTTTTGATATTTTAGAATTATTTATTTATTAATAATGTTATTTGGGGATTATTTAAGTCGGGTTCGAATTTCATCTCATTCTGACTTGTATCGGAGACCCGGGTAGCTTAGACTCTAGTCGGGACCCAAATAATAGTTAGACATGGCCCACAAATCTCACTAATTAGTCTAGTGTAATTAGGCTAATCCCACATGACTTAAATGGTTCATTAGGAGATTAGAACTTGACCCATTTGACCCCAAACTCTCACATGACTTAAGTTGATCCAAAGGAGACCAAGGAGACCAAGGAGGGGCAATATGGACTTTTCAAATGGAGCTAGAGAGGGCTATAAGGGCCGGCCACATTAGGTCAATCTCTTTCTCCATTTTATTTGATAGTTGCCTCCTTCTTTCCTATTTTAGTTCTTGCCCAAAACTTGAGAGCTTCGTTCTAGGCTTTGATCTCTCAAACCCATCCAATCTCCCTCCATTTCACCTAATCTACCAAGGGGAAGGTGCTAGCAAGGCTTGGGAGCAAGGAGCTAGGAAGGATGTCCAATCTCAAGGAGTTTCCGTGTCGGAGACGTGTCCATTTGAGAGTATCATTGGGATCCAACTCCCAATAGGTATAACCATCTCTCTATTTTGATTTTCCTTCCATTTTAGTTGGTTTTGCATTCATTAGGACCACTCCCATGCATAAACCACCATTAGTATGGATTTAGAGGCTCTCATGAGCCCTCTCTAGGAAGTTGGGGTAGTTTTGGTATTTCCATGGAGAGTTTCCAAGAGGAGGCACCCAATGTGTTTAGTTTAATGTTTAATAGGACTATTTGTGTTTTAATTTCAGTTTTAGACATGTTAGAGGGTGTATTGATGATTGTTAGGATGCTTAGAATGAGTTTCAATTGGATACCCATGGTTGAATCATTTTGGTTTAGCCTACATGTCTCATTTTAGCTTCAACATGTCATTTTAGTGCCTTTTACATAGTGGACTGTTTTTATACATATAGACATATTGGTGTTGGTTGTGTGTTAGATCTATATGTATTTGTGTGGGTATGTGTTGAAGAGGAGTGGGAAGAATTGGATGTGAGAGAGGAGTGTGTGTGTGTTGGTATGAGTTGGTGAATGAACTTGTGTATATGTTGTGAAGTATGTATGTATGTGAGTGTTGAGTGTGTTTGGTAGTATGTTGTAACTTGTGTTCAGAATGTGTAATGTTAGTGTGTTAGTGAGATAGATAGAGAGTTAGAAAGGTGAGAGAGGAATATAGGAGAGTGAGAAAGAGGGAGGGGGAGATGCTTCCCTTTGGCAGCAGCAAAGAGGGAAGTAGCAGCCCCCTGTGGGGACTGAAATCAGCAGCAGTAGCAGCACAAATGCTGCTGTCATGGGGGACAGCAGCAGCTGCTGTTAGCAGCCCCATGACCCCCATTTTCCCCTCCATTAAACCCCCATTTACCACCCTGCATAACCCCCTATATATACTCCTATATATCTATGTTTATGTGTGTGTGTGTCTCTAAGTGAGGTTCAAGGAGGGGTTCAATGAGGGAACAAGTATGATGTTAGATGGGATATGTTAATATGTTAGAATGTAAGGATATTGGTAAGTTAAGGTATTAAATGTTAGATGTTAGTTTCATAGGTTAGTTTCTATGTTAGAGTGTAATATGTTAGTTTAGATTTAGAAAGTGGTAGGTAATGGTTAGATAGATTAGTGTCTTGGTATCTTAGGATACCAAGAGTAGTTTCTCAAGGTAAATGTGATTTATCTTAGTAGGCACGGTAATGAGGAATTACCTTAGGATGAAGATAAGGTATCAAGATACCAAGGAATGGTATCGAGATGCAAGGGTAAGATATTATGATACTATGTTAAGGTAGAGGGGTGCCTAGAAACTAAGGTAGAGGCGTGGTTGTGAGTTTACCAAGCTCAGGTAAAGGTTTACCTTAGTTAAGGTATTTACCCTAAACTAAGATATTGGTATCAGGATACCAATTTAACCAAGATATGAAATATCTTGGTAGGTAAATGTTAGGAATATGATACTTAGTCTAGTGTTGACCCCGGTTGACCGAGTTTGACTATTTTGACTCAAAGTCAACCAAAAGTCAATAATTGGCCTAGAATTGACTAGAACTTGACCAGAGTTGACCATTTGACCAAAAGTCAACTGTGAGTCAACCATCAGCATAGTTTGACCTAGATGGGACTAGGAGTTTACCAGTTGACCAAAAGTCAACTGTAAGTCAACCCTTCACATAGTTTGACCTAGTGTGACCTAGTTTGACTTAGTTTGACCTAGTTTGAATTAGTTTGACTTAGTTTGACCTAGTTTGACTTAGTTTGAATTAGTTTGACTTAGTTTGACTTAGCTTGACTAAGATTGACTTAGATTGCACAGTATAACTAGAATATCATGCCATTCACTGTCAAACCATAATTAACTCATGATATCTCATCTTTAGAGCTGTGACATCACTTTGAGCATCTATTCTCACTGACATCTCAGGACCGCAGGCGAGTACATTCACTGATAGTTTTCATTGTCTTGATATCTGCTATATCCGATTCAGTTGTAGTATCTTACTTGATTCTCGACACGATGGTTCACGGACTAGTATATGTCGGATCCTGTCATGAGATGTTATTCTTGGACTTTCCTGGTATATTGGTACATTGTTCGATCTTATTTTTCTTGTACGTTTATAGACACCGATTTGGGACTGGGCAGGCCCTCTGCTTTTGAATCCCGTGTCATGACGTGACACGTCCGAATTCATTATACTACTCGAGAATGGGGAGTTATTAGAGGTTATGTGATCAATACCCTTATGTCACTATTTTTGTGCTTGCGTCACCCTCACCGCACGTAGGGTCTACCGAGATCTTATATTTCTTGTGCTCGCTTTCCATGTTGGCCGGCTTGACCCTTCTTGAGATTTTCCTGTGATAGCCGGGCCAAATGGAATATCCTGATCATGTGTCCCAAGCCGATCACATAACGCTCTAATATCTCATGGCACCAATTTATGTTTACATTTATACATCATATATCCCTGTTCCATTCTACATTCCTGTATTTTATACCTTGATATGATATCCAGTTTACATATCCTGTTTACATTTCCTGTCTTGATATTTCATCTTGTTTTTTATTATAATTGTCTCTTATAGAATTTGTCAATTCATATGGAACTGCTATTACTGTTTGTACTTGCTCATATCCTGACAGGATAACCCCGTTGATGTTTACAAATGATCTAGAGGCCGACTGCTCGACCTTCTATGGCTATGACATAGATGGCGAGTACGACTTAGATATTCCTGTGGAGCTAGTGCTCTTAGAGGACGCACCGTCTGCTTAGACTAGTTAGATAGGCTTGCCTGGACTGTGATCCAGCTAGTACTTCAGACTTGCAGTATATATATTATTTAGGATTTCTGTTATGTTTTAACACTAAACCTTTGTGGGATATTACATCTATTCCTGTTATTTTCCTTCTATCATATCTTTCATATTTCGTGTTATCTTCCTTAGATGTCTTGTGATTGAGTTGTGACATTGTATACCTCCGTGCGGAGATGATAGGTACCTTTATATTGTGTCTAGATGTTTTATGTTATAGATGACCTATACAGCGTTCTACCGTCGATTCTGCGACGTAGGCTGGACGTACCCACGTACTTGTGCCCCTACTTAGGGTGCGGGTCGTGACATCAATGATGGCTCGTAACCATATGCACTCTCGGGTAGCATCTTGAAGGGAAATGAGCTCGGTGGTATTCGAAAAATTAGCTTCCAAGGTCTACTTTATAGACTTCCATAATATTAATGTACCCTAAACGATAAAAACACAATCACTTTGGAATCTTAACTTATATAGGTCAGATCTATAACCAATATTGACGTAGCCGATAAGGCAAGCATTATTCCAAGGACCAAAGATGTTTGATTTATTCCGAGATACATAGGCATAGAATAAGTCCATGTATGTTGTACCCTTAAGGTAATAAAAGATGTCTTTAATGCCATTGTAGTAGTAGCATATTGGCACAACACTAAATCTAGACAAGATATTCACAGCAAATAAGATATCCGAACTAGTTCATTGATCTCAGTATAATAATATGCCTATTGCACTTAGTTATAGAACTTCAAGTTTCAATACCTCTTCATCTTTGCTTTGGATGGAATGGGTCTCGTTTAGCATCTAGAGAATAAACGATCATGGATATACATTAGGGTTTTGCTTTATTCATGTTCAACCATTGAAACACCTTCTGGGTATAACTCGATTAGTGAATCAAAATATCATCGATAAAATACTTGAGTTTTTCCAGATCCTTTACTTTGAATTTCGACTTAATGTGCAATATAGTGATCTCAAACTGTAAGCCTCTAGTTTCACAAATTTGGATTTTCTAAATTTTATTCAATTCCTAAATTAAAACGTACTAAATTCTTAGGAAGGAATATTGTAAATAATTGTTTAAACAAGTACATAAGTGTAGAAGCATGGGAATTGTCCAGGCTCAATCAAGACCAAACCATCTCAGGCAAAGTGCACAAAGGCACAAAAATCTCCAGAGGGATGCCAAGTACCAACATCATAGTACCCTAAAGTACATCACCTTTGCAGAACCAAAAGTAGCTAGACCACTCAAAGGGACCAGATCGCATGTGGCCCATACACCATGTGGCCTTCCTTCCAAGAATCCCTATGCGGCTAATGGGATATGCGGCTCAAATGGCCCAACCAGTCTCCACATCAAGGTAGACGGCTCGAGTCCCTGGTTGAACCGCCTTCTACACTAAGATAGTTGGTTTGCGCCCCGAACCAGACCACCAAAAGTTGATTCGTGCCCCAAACCAGACTGCTACAAGCTGGTTTGCGCCCTGAACCGATCACCACAAGCTGGTTTGAAACCCCAAATCGGTCACTACAAATCCCGTAGCTAATGGCTGAAAGGATCAATACCACGTTTATAGTGTGTGTACCATAACCGCCCTATTCAAACGGGAGATTCCCTCCAAATAGTAGCCAACGCTACGTATCAACTATAGATCGTGCCACCTGATTTAAGTCTCCCATTTATGGTGCGCGCATTACATAACCACACCATTCAAACGATAGGTTGTCCTAAACACTCGTGCGTGCTAGGCCACTTGTGATCAAGCCCTACGGATGGATATTCATACCCACCAACAATTACACTCGATGATCCTTAAGTCCACACCCGGAGCTCCTATAGCAACGGTCGTCCAACGAATGCCTCGACCAGGCTAAGCGGTTAAGCAGCCTACCTAAATAGCTGTGACAACCCAGATGGCATCTTTCACATAGGAGATCCTTCCTTATCATTACCTCCTTCATAACATGTCCGCTAAAAGGCAAATATAAAGGAGTTGCATATCACCAACGAAAAATAGAAGGCAGAAGATTAAACCATGAACTAATCAAATCCACTAAATCAATCTCATCGTTGAGGGTACCAGATACATAAAAGAGAGTCACAGAGAGGACATTGATAAGCTATTATGTATAAGATCATCAATGGAGTAAAGGGGTCATTACTTTACCCGATCTCCATCGGCATACCTTACCAGGATCTATATTAGTACTAACCAATCCTTACTGTTAGGGCTTTGTTGTACTATTCAAATCATAATATATAAAAGAAAGGAAAGGAAAGGAAAGGAAAGGAAAAAAAATGGAAAGGTGTCTTATCTCGACCTATATCTTCTTCCCTTATCCCATAAAAGATACATATAATTATCCTCTTTCCCGCGATGGCGAACAAGCTGGCGACTCTGTTGTGGACGGCTTTCTCCTCCGACGAGAAAGTAGAAACACAATATGATACTTCTAAGTTGCACTCATCCCAAAGACGTCGATCATCCGGTTCGATCAACAAGCTTACGAAGACATGCTCTCTGGTCAAACCCTTCTCGTAGGTTTGTAAAACCTAGGAAGACTTGCAAGGCCAGGGTAGTCAAGGCTGCTGCGCAACCAGCGGCAACTGCGAAGGATGCTCTGCGGCTTCTACCATTGAAGCCCCACATCCAGCTTATGTGTATCCTTCCCCACTCTCTAAAGCAGGAAGAACAGAGCCTAATACTCTGGTCCCAACCAGAAAAGGTGATACAAAGCCAGGACTCGAGAACATGTGCTCTCACCAAGCCATCCTGGCTACTTCCTGCTCAAGAAGATAAAGCTGCATCTCATCCAGCTTGCCAACAGGTGGTGCGGAATCATGCCTCGTCTAAATCAAGACGAGTGCTTGTAGACGCACATTAAGCCACCCCGAATAGTGCCAAACAACAACGCACACAAGGGAGGCAAAGAAGATATATCTTTCATAGAATCTCTTAGAACCCTGCCCACGAAAAGGACCTGGACTCGCTGTCCTAATAAAATGCTAGTACAAAGAGGTCCAGAGCAACGTAGGCTCAACATACCCAGACTAATGCCTCGATGGACATTCATCAGAAGGGGTACTAGATGATTATACGGGCCCACAACGGAAGGCTCTATCAGACACACACATGCACCTGTCAAAATCATGTGCATGAAGTGAGCCAATCCCATATATCCATTCTGGGTAACCCCTACAACAGATCGGGAGTATCGTCTGATCAGCCATATGACCCACATGGTAGAACGAGTACGTAGGTATGTCCAGCATACGCCGCAACATTGGCGGTAGAACGTTGTTTAGGTCAATAGTGTTATCTAAATAGTCCAAGAAATATATGAATTATAACCTATCAATAGTAATCACATCTCCGAACGTAGGCCAATATAATATCTAGAATCTCATACTTAATCACAGATATCTATAGGAAGATAATAGTATGAAGTGATATAAAGATATAAAATAATAAAATAGAGAAGTCTAGTAGCATAAATCAAATACACAATAGAGTCTAGTAGTCTAATCTCAATAAGTACATGTCTCAAAAAAATATAACAAGTCCAAGTCTAAATAACTGAAGACAAATTCAGTAATCCTAGCTACTAACTAAGGCGCTACTGGTGGTGCATCCTCAAAGGGCACCGGCTCCAAAGGAATCTCCTGGGCATAATCATCGTCAACACTGGGTCCGTAGTCGGTGGGACAAAAGTGCTTAAGTCCTCTAAAAAAAAGTTATTCCATCAAGATTGGAGTGAAGTACATAATTTAACAAGAGTTTCATTAAATTGACGAGAGCTATAAAAAAATAGTAAGTAATAGAGATACATGACAGTGAGAATATAGGAAAAAAAGGTAATCATATCATGGCAAGTGAGAACTGTAAGTAATCATGAGTATGGTATATCAACAACTAATATCTAGCATATAACATGTAATACTAAACAGTGCCTTGAGATATTAGTTTATTATGTAATCGACATGGGACTGGATCAGGCTATTCCATATGATCGGCTATGCACAAGTTGATGGAACTAGGGATTCCCAGGACCCTTCCTTTGGTGTGCGTATTGATCGATAGAAAGTTAAACATATCTAATATGTGTTCTAACCCTTCATAGGCGGAATCTAGGGTTCACAAATTATACCTGCGGCGGAAAGGAGACAAGTAATTCCTGGCAATCTCGAGCGGACGACCCCAAGATCTTCTGCACGTATTCCTTCCTCGAGTTGGACGTCGTGTGGGCGACGATCTCCCAACCTTTTTTTTCTCCTTGGCAGCCCTCTATTTCTCTCCTTATGTGAATCACGAATTTAGAAAAAATTTTAGATTTCTGATCCGTAATCTGGCAGCCAGAGAATAGAGGATATATATAGGCTACGGCAGGGACCATGAGGAGAAATTAGGGTTAGGCCTCCTAACGGATCTGTATATTCCGTGTTCAGCCCGAACACACAATCCAGGCCCATTAACAATAGCTCGGTCCACTAATGAGCTATTGTTGCACTACCTTCCTAATCCCAAATTATGTTTGCGGGCTCCTTTTATTATATGCTCGTTTGGCTCCCCATGTTAAGATATCATATGTCCGTCGATCAAATTAAGTTACTGACAACTATATTGATTCGACATCTTTTATCCTTAAGTAGTACCGCTCAACTTTATTTGTCATGTCGGATATAATCCACCTGCAGGGTTTACATGACAATCCTTATGAGCTCCTTAAGAGGACATCATCAACCCGATGTATCGGGACATGGATTCCATTTATAATCAACAGTCCATCATACATACAATGTTATTACCCAATTCATAGAGGTTATTGATCCATAATGAATCTCACTCTTTTATGAGTCAAAGTAATGCATACTGCATATACATGTCCGTTATTATATCCGGATTAAGAGCACAAGCATCCATAATAACAGAGGTGTTTGTTCTCTTTATGTAGTCAGTACAAAGAGAACAACCTCAAGTGGTCCTGTTCAATACACACAAAGTGTACTAGTGTAAACCTATAGTCAAGATAGACTAATACCAGATTACACTACAACCTTTTCAATAGATTGTCCAAATCCATCTAGGTTGTGAACTATTTATATACTCCATAGAAAACTGATAATATGATCTTCTGTGTGACACCACACACCATATTATCTATAATATAGAATATCAGACATTTGCATTAACACTTGCAACAAATACAATATGCAAACATTTGCCCATATGATTCTCATTCAAAATTTAAGGAAATAAGGTTACTACAAAAGTGATGCTTTTAGTATATAACCCTAACAATCTCCCACTTATACTTAAAGTATTACTTTTCAGTATACTGTTACAAATCTCCCACTTATACTTAAAGCTATGCTGCTACACATCTGACTCCCATTCCCTCAACATGACTGTCAAAAGCCTTAGCTGGTAAGCTCTTTGTAAAGGGATCAGCTAGGTTGTCGGCTGATGCTATCTTGATCACAACAACTTTTCCTTTCTTTACGAAATCTCGTATCAGGTGGTACTTGCGCTCAATGTGTTTTCCTGTCTTATGGGCTCGTGGTTCCTTCGAGTTTGCAACTGCACCACTATTATCACAATAAAGTGTAATAGACTTAGCCAAACTAGGTACCACATCCAAGTCCAACCGAAAGTTTCTGAGCCAAACCGCTTCTTTGGCTGCCTCAGAGGCTGCCACATACTCGACTTCCATGGTGGAATCAGCAATACATTTTTGCTTGATACTCCTCCACACAATGGCTCTACCTCCCAAAGTAAACACATAACCTGAGGTAGATTTCCTGGAATCCCTATCTGACTGAAAATCTGAGTCTGTATACCCCAAGGGAACTAAACTATCTGCCTGGTAAACTAGCATATACTCTTTAGTCCTTTTCAGGTACTTCAAAATATGCTTTACGGTAGTCCAATGCTCTTGTCCTGGGTTAGACTGATATCTGCTAACTATGCCTACGGCAAAGCAGATGTCTGGTCTCGTACATAGCATTGCATACATTAAGCTTCCTACTGCTGAAGCATAAGAAACTTCTTTCATGTTTTCTATCTCTTTAGGTGTCCTCGGACACTGCTCCTTTGATAGAGCAATTCCATGTCTAAAAGGTAAGAAACCTTTCTTAGAATTTTGTATACTAAAACGAGTTAGTACAGTATCGATATAGGAAGCTTGGGATAAGCCCAACATCCTTTTCTTGCGATCTCGTAGAACTTTGATCCCAAGGATGTGACCTACTTCTTCCAAGTCCTTCATATCAAACTGTTTGGATAACCATACCCTTACATCAGATAATACCTTCATATTGTTTCCAATGAGCAAGATATCATCCACATAAAGTACTAGAAACACCACCACGAATACTGTCATTAAAATAAACTAAATATCCATCCTTAACTAACATAGAAACAGAAACTGAATTCCTTCTAAGTGAAGGTGCATAAAGACAATCTCTCAATGTCAAAGACTTATTTCTACCAAAAGATAAAGTAACATCTCCTAATGCAACGACCGATACTTTTGTAGCATCACCCATGAACAAGCATATCTCTCCATCACTGAGCCGTCTGGTTTTCTGGAACCCCTGCAATGTATTGCAGACATGATTAGTGGCTCCTGTATCTACACACCAGGTGCCGGTAGATAACACCGCTAAACATGTTTCAACTACTAGTAAATGAGATATACCTTCTTTGTTCCCTTGTTTGAGAAGTGGACAATCAGTCTTCCAATGTCCTGACCCTTTGTACTTGAAATATTTGCCTTTCGACTTTTTCACCGCGCCTTGAGGTCCCATTCCCTTCTTTGCTGAGTTTTCCTGTTTCTGAATGTTATTCTTCTTCTTACTTCCTTTTGGCTTAGAAGTAGAAGCCTTTTCAAAACAAAAACATGACCACTCTGCCTAAAGAGAGATTCAGCATCCTGTAGCTCTTTTGCAAGTTCTGCCAAACTATACAACCTTTTGTTCATGTTGTAATTAAGGCAAAAATTGTCAAAACTTTTAGGCAGAGTCCCGAGAATGATATCGACCTGGGTTTCCCCATCGATTTTAGCTCCAAGGATCTCTATTTCATTCAGATGACCCATCATCTTGAAAACATGATTCCTTACTGGTGTACCCTCAGCCATTTTTGTATTCATCAAACATTTCATAGCAAACTGCCTAGCTGCTCTACTTTGATGTCCGAAGAGTTCCTTGAGGTTATACATCATGTCATAAGCTGTGGCCATGGCCTGATGCTGATATTGCAGTACATTTGACATAGATGCCAGAATGTAACACCGCGCCATCTCATCTGCCTTTTTCCACTTCTTATAAGCCTCTTTGACCTCTTCATTAGAGTTAGCTTCAAGCTTAGGTGGGCATTCCTCAACAAGTACATATTTGTACTCCTCAGCAGTCAGAACAATATCCAAATTACGTTTCCAGTCAATATAATTAGGTCCAGTAAGTTTGTTTTCTTTAAGAATCACCATAAGTGGACTGAAAGAACCCATTTTTGAAATCCTAAGAATCGCATAAATAAAATTATGTAGGGCAAAAAAAACTTTTTGAATTAACTAAATATTGATTCCCTCAAAACAATAATAAGAAATTCACCAACACCTTGAACACCATGAATTTAGCATGCCACGATAGTGTGGACGTACACAAATTCAACTTTGTTCAAGTAGATTTTTCTTATTAAATTTACTATCATGTCAATATAACTTTATGACAAATAAAATTAATATGCTGGTCTTGCTCTGGTCATACAAATAATAGCAGTGATTCCGATGGGGAGGATACCATTATTTGTATCTAAGTGTATACCATTACTTAATACTAAGTCCATTACCTTGTAATGAGTTCCTTCAGATGGAGAAGTGATCACATGCTAGGTAACTTTCTACAATTATCCCTAAGAAAGTTTGTACTGGTGATCCATAATTATACTCATCCGATATGGAGGAAAGCACTAAAGCCAACACGCAAGTATAATTATATCACCTACAAACCAGTAATGGAGACCATAGGATTTATACTAAATAAAAATCCTCTCCCACTTAGTTATTTAACAATGAGAGTTTTTCTACTAGTTGATATTATGTCCATGTTGTCCATTATTAATGTAGGCTTGGTTTTTCAAAAAAAATATCCACACAATAATAAACATGCATAATCAGACAAAGCAAAATGACAAAAATAAGAGAAAATATCCAACTATTATGGTCATCTTTGCTGCTCCATCCTCAACTATCCGAATCCAAAATTTGGCACTGCGCAGATCTATACGGGGTTCGACCTGCCCGGTCAGGTCGCAGGGTTCGGGGCAGTGCCCCAATTTTTTTAGGTTTTGGCTGTCGATTCCTTCATCGAAAATCATCTGTCTACCTCTGGACTGCTTAAAACCAGCATCTCGTCCGGCGTCAGAAACAGCCACCACCGCCATCACGATTGATCAAAAATAATTAAAATTACATCAATCATATGCCTCCCGAAGGAGTTTACACATAATCTAGATTGAAAAATTAAAATAATAAGTACGATCAACCCTCATGATTTTAATTATATCCACAACAACAACAACATCCACGACATGTCCGTGGTTTAAACAACACAATAAAAAAACACGCAGGAACATAATAGTTGGATCTAAGATGCCTGCAAAACCGAGTTAGAACAGATCTACATCTACCGACTATTACACAGCACAGGTTTTATTGGACAACATGGACGTATCAATCAATACATAGATCCAAAGTGGCTCTGATACCAATTGATAGAACTGGGGATTCCCAGGACCCTTCCTTTGGTGTGCATATTGATCGATAGAAAGTTAAACAGATCTAATACGTGTTCTAACCCTTCATAGGCGGAAACTAGGGTTCATGAATTATACCTGCGGTGGAAAAGAGACAAGTAATTCCTGGCAATCTCGAACGAACGACCCCAAGATCTTCTGTACGTATTCCTTCCTCGAGTTGGACGTCGTGTGGACGACGATCTCCCAACATTTTCTTCTCCTTGGCAGCCCTCTCTTTCTCTCCTTACGTGAATCACGAATTTAGAAATTTTTTAGATTTCTGATCCATAATCTGGCGGCCAGAGAATAGAGGATATATATAGGCTACGGTAGGGACCATGAGGAGAAATTAGGGTTAGGTCTCCTAACGGATCTGGATATCCCGTGTTCAGTCCGAACACACAATCCAGGCCCATTAACAATAGCTCGGTCCTCTAATGAGCTATTGTTGCACTACCTCCCTAATCCCAAATTATGTTTGTGGGCTCCTTTTATTATATGCTCATTTGGCTCCCCATGTTAAGATATCGTATGTCCGTCGATCAAATTAAGTTACTGACAACTATATTGATTCGACATCTTTTATTCTTAAGTAGTACCGCTCAACTTTATTTGTTATGTCGGATATAATCCACCTACAGGGTTTACATGACAATCCTTATGAGCTCCTTAAGAGGACATCATCAACCCGATGTATCGGGACATGGATTCCATTTATAATCAACAGCCCATCATATATACAATGTTATTACCCAATTCATAGAGGTCGTTGATCCATAATAAATCTCACTCTTTTATGAGTCAAAGTAATGCACACTGCATATACATGTCCGTTATTATATCCAGATTAAGAGCACAAGCATCCATAATAACAGAGGTGTTTGTTCTCTTTATGTAGTCAGTACAAAGAGAACAACCTCAAGTGGTCCTGTTCAATACACACAAAGTGTACTAGTGTAAACCTATAGTCAAGATAGACTAATACCAGATTACACTACAACCTTTCCAATAGATTGTCCAAGTCCATCTAGGTTGTGAACTATTTATATACTCCATAGAAAACTGATAATATGATCTTCTGTGTGACACCACACACCATATTATCTACAATATAGAATATCAGACATTTGCATTAACACTTGCAACAAATATAATATGCAAATATTTGCCCATATGATTCTCATTCAAAATTTAAGGAAATAAGGTTACTACAAAAGTGATGCTTTTAGTATATAACCCTAACACAAGTATAGTAATGGATCAGGCAGCCATACAAAGAAAGCTGTGTACAAGTAATATAAGTTCAGGCTATACCCTGCATAAGGTGAGGATGAGCTATACACAAGTAGTTTTGGGTATGATCACATAATTTACTAATTCCTCCCCAATCTTCTGACTAGCATAGTGGATCCAACCATGTCACATTACGATATGGGATTCATGAAGCAGGGGGTCATCCCACTTCTAAATCAGTATCTATATATGAACATGAAATACAAGACATGTACAGGGTCCTCTAGGAAATAATATCTCATGGCGGGATCCAAAATATACTAATCTGTGTATCCTCGTATCAGGAATCAAGTATAATACTACAAACTGATATCATAGGAATCATCAAGATAACGAAAACTATCAGTGAATGTACTCGTTTGTGGTCCCGAGCAATAAGTGTGAACCGAGGTCTGAAGTGGAGTCACAACGACCTAAATATAAAATATTAATGTCAATTGGTGTTTCGGTGTGTTAAACAATGATATCTAAGATGAAATATGATTTCTAGGTCAATTCTAGGTCATGGAGGTCAAACTAGGTATCTATGGTCAAACTAGGTCAATTTGACTCAAAGGTTGACTCTTAGTGTCAAACTAGTCAACTTTAGTCAAACTAGGTCATGGATACATATCTAGGTCAATACCTTGTCATACCAAGGTAATTCAACCTATACTAGGCAATAGCAGACTTATCCTAGGTAATTACCTATTTGGATACTCATAGGGTATCTTGCAATACCCTACCTATTTACCCCAATACCCAATACATAATACTTAAGCTATTACTCATAGGTAAAACCCAAGTCTAGTACCCATGTATCACATGGATACTCACAGGGTAATCCTAAATTCATATTATCTATGTTACCTAACATTTACCTACACACATGATTACTAGGGTACCCTATCTAATGTTACAACAATACCCAATACATATAGGCACTAGGATACTCACTTTTCTAGTGCCTAACACTCACTCCTATACCCACACCACATCTCTATACACACACATACACATACAACACTCTCTCTTAAGTGACACACACCTATATTAGTGCACTAGGGTGCGTGCGCACACACACACACACACATATACAAACACAATACACACACAAGCACACACATTCACTTCACTCACATACACTCTCACCAACACCCACGTGTGTATTATCACACACACAAGCACACACATTCAAGTACATGTGCAAGGCCAGTGCAAGGGCTTGTATAAGTGCAGGAACTCCCTATCTATGTACTCTAGTGCACAGGCCATTGCCTATGCAATACAAGGCCCCAAGCTCATGTCCTGCTATCTGTAGGGAATTTCCTACTGTGCAGGCTATAAGACCTACCTCTGTGCAGGTCACAAACCTGATGTTGCCTCCTGGGCTTAGCCCCTAATTGCTATGTAAGTGTGTGCACCACACTACCTGTGCAATAGCCTCCTACTTATATAAGAAGCCAAAACCTGTTGCATACAGGTGGCCCTAGGGTCTGCCTGTCCTGCTGCATGCAGGAAGCCAAGTGCCCTGTATAAGTGCACTACTACACTGGATATAGGGAACCCCCTGCTTATGAAAAGGTGTATAGGTGTACACCCTGTTGTGCGCATGTGCATAGGTTGCACTGAACTGTGATGGAACTGGAATTCCTACGATCCCTAGTTTGATGTACATATTGATCGATGGAAGTTTAACAGATCTAAGACGTGTTCTAAGCCTTCATAGCGGAACTAGGGTTCACAAATTATACCTGCAACGAGAAGAAGAAGACACTTTCCACCAACCTCGAGCAGTCACGACCCCAAGATCTTCTGCACGTATTCCTTCCTTGGGTTGGACATTGTGTGGGCGACGACCTTCCAATCTTTTCTTCTCCTTGGCAGGCCTTCCTTTCTCTCCTTACGTGAATCACGAATTTAAAGAAAGCTTCTTATTTTTGATAAGATCGTGACGACCAGAGAATAGAGGATATATATAAGGCTACGATAGGGACCATGAAGAGAAATTAGGGTTAGGTCTCCTAACGGATATGGGTACTCCATGTTCAGCCCGAACACACAACCCAGGCCTATTAACAATAACTCGGTCCACTAAAGAGCTATTGTTGCACTACCTTCCTAATCCCAAATTATGATTGTTGGCTCCTTTTATTATATGCTCGTTTGGTTCCCCATGTTAAGATATCGAATGTCCGTCGATCAAATTAAGTTACTGACAACTATATTGATCGACATCTTTTGTCCTTAAGTAGTACCACTCAACTTTATTTGTCATGTCGGTTATAATCCAACTGCAGGGTTTACATGACAATCCTTATGAGCTCCTTAAGGGGACATCATCAAGCCGACGTATCGGGACATGAATTCCTTTTATAATCAACAACCCATCATACATACAATGTTATTACCTAATTCATAGAGGTTGTTAACCCATAATGAATCTCACACTTTTATGAGTTAAAGTAATACACATTGCATATACATGTCTATTATTATATCCGGATTAAGAGCACAAGCATCCATAATAATAGAGGTGTTTGTTCCCTTATGTAGTAAGTACAAAGAGAACAACCTCAAGTTGTCCTGTTCAATACACACAAAGTGTACTAGTGTAAACCAATTGTCAAGATAGATTAATACCAGATTACACTACAATTTTTCCAATGGAATGCCCATGTCCATCTCGGTTGTGAACTATTTATATATTTTATAGGAAACTAATAATATGATCATCTGTGTGACACCACACACCATATTATCTACAATATAGAATACCAGACACTTGCATTAACACTTGCAACAAATACAATAACAAACATTTGCCCATATGATTCTCATTCAAAATTTAAGGAAATAAAGTTTATACAAAAGTGATGCTTTTAGTATATAACCCTAACAATCTCCAACTTATACTCAAAGCATTGCTTTTCATTATACTGTTACAAATCTTCCACTTATACTTAAAGCCATGCTGCTACACATCTGACTCTCATTCCTTCAATATGACTATCAAAAGCCTTAGTTGGTAAGCTCTTTGTAAAAGGATCAGCTAGGTTGTCGGCTGATGCTATCCTGATCACAACAACTTTTCCTTTCTTTACGAAATCTCGTATCAGGTGGTACTTGCGCTCAATGTGTTTATCTGTCTTATGGGCTCGTGGTTCCTTCGAGTTTGCAACTGTACCACTATTATTACAATAAAGTGTAATAGCCTTAGGCAAACTAGGTACCACAACCAAGTCCAACATGAAGTTTTTGATCCAAACCGCTTCTTTGGCTGCCTTAGAGGCTGCCATATACTCGACTTCCATGATGGAATCAGTAATACATTTTTGCTTCATACTCCTCCACATAATGGCTCCACCTCCCAAAGTAAATACATAACTTGAGGTAGATTTCCTGGAATCCCTATTTGACTAAAAATTTGAGTCTGTATACCCCAAGGGAACTAAACTTTTTTGCTTGGTAAACTAGCATATACTCTTTGGTTCTTTTCAGGTACTTCAAAATATGCTTTACGACAGTCCAGTGCTCTTGTCCTAGGTTAGACTAATATCTGCTGACCATGTCAATGGTAAAGCAGAACATGCTCGGAACCATAAGACTCCCAAACGAGGGACTGCCTCGACAACAAACCATCGCTTGAACTTTCCATTCTTTGAAATCCAGGAACGGCTATTCCATAGCCTTCCCTTTAACTTGAACAAAACATGTTCTTTAGGTGCCATAGACTGTAGCTAACTTTTTACTGAACCAACCGTGGCTCGTGCCTTAAACCAACTTGTGCTCTATACGATACTACCGCTCCAGTCATACTCTATATGACGAGCCTTGAGATTGTGGGACTATGTGGCTATGACAACCGCAAAGATTATGGGATATTGCTTAGAATGACTTTATTAGCCCGACATAACTCATTGCCTAACTCAATCGTGCAACAACTTTACCCGTAGGGACGAGCAAAAGCTATACCATGCCTTGTACCGTAGAAACGTGCATTAAAACTTATATGACACTTTGCTATGCCGAGCATCAGACATTGGGATAGTGCATGCTTTATCAAGCATTGGACAGTAGGACCATGCATGCTTTAACAAGCATTTATATTGTGCGACGCCTATGGCTATGCTAAGTCCATAGTCTTGTGGCAACATCGACCAACTTTCTTTCTTCAAGCCACGGGACAAAGGACCAAGTGTCATTTTGAAAGCACGCAGTGCATGATTCTAAGCCGACCGTGGAACCTTTTCCATATTCTAACTCAGTCCGACCAAACTTCGAATTATTCCCTTAGGTATGTAGATTTGCCTCTTTTATTATCAAGCCTACTTGTATATTTAAAAACTTTCGTTTTATTAGTGTGAAGGCCAAGCTGAGGCAAGTTCACCAAAGCTACCCACCTGAGCAAGGAGTCGCCTCGACCGAGCGGGACTTCGAGCAAGTCGTTGTATGGCTAAGTCTGAACGTCATTGGCATTTTGATTCCTCCGATTGATATGACCGAGACGGGCACTACATTATAAACCACTCAGAAAATATTTTATCCTCGAAACTTACTGAGTACACACTCTTCGACTTATCACTTGATTTAATATTCAATGACTCCCGTACACATTCCTCCTATACATTTCTTCAATCCAAGCCACACTCGTGCTTTGGTTATTTTTCACATCGTACAACTATAACTCAATATGGGTAACTTATACTCGTCGCACCCATGGACAACTCAGTTCTAGGAAAACCACCCGATAACCAACATTCAAGTTCATCTCAAATCCAATGATCGTACTACCATCAATATTTTTCTTCACAACACACAATTTCAAAATCCTCGATAACTTTTCTTCCTTTATTCTCATTTGAATTCAATATATCACTTAGTTAGATCTTGTACATATTTAAGACGTTACCGAAATATATGTATTTCAGCCAAGCCTTGTGATAGTGAATCCAATCCCACATATTCGATTCATCAAATCAATCATGAAAATCTATTGTACCGATGCTACCTCTCAAAACAGGGACATCTTACCTAACCGTTAGGCCATCTCTCAGGGCTAAAGTCAAAGTTAGTATTGGAATCACCGTTCTTAAACAATAATATCAACACTGACCCCAATCCGAAGGTCAAACCAAAGTTAATAATACGGGGTTTTCTACCCAAGCTCGCATCAATCTGATTTCTAAACATCGAGCATATATTCTCCTATTCGTACTTGCAATATTTAGTCCAAGGGATCCGAGTCGTTCAGCAAAGGCATCCTACAGTAAGTCCTGTTCAACCAATTTATTTGCATCTTACTATCGCACGTCCAAACAAGTAATTCGCATAGTCTATCTCTTTAAACACATTTGATGTAATCTACCTATCCATCATTCCCAAGTCAAGCATGCTACGATACGATTTGTCACTAAACCATAATCTTCATTCCATATTCCCTAAGTTGCTTATCACAATTCATGTATTCGATCACAAGATCGTCTAGCATAACAATATGTCACGCCCCAATCTCATGTAAGTCTGATTATCTACAGTGGACAAAAAATCACCAAGCTAACGCTCCTGTAAGATAATCATCCTCATCGGGACGTAACTCTTGCTTTGAATCTAGACTAATTCATTTTCGATACGCCGATTAGATCTACTCAATCCTCAAATTTACTTAATCGTCAATCACAAGTCTGACCAATCCTCGATTTACCTTCGCATCAAACCACAAGTCGAAGCAATCCAAATTGCTATGTCCTTATCTCCCGAGTTCGATCATTTTCACTAGACATGAATCACCATGTTAGCGCTCACGCGAAACGATGGCCCCAAATCCGACGTGACGTATGTGCGAGACTGGAGTTACGCTCATAGAAAACAAGATTGTCGACGTTGTAGTTATCACCGAACAATCAAGACACTTTTCTTTTATCCAAACATTTATTTCTGTCAAATTCCAAGCATAGCATCCATCGAAACAATAGCATTTTACACGATCGTCATTCTTCGAATTAGAGTACCCCCGAGTTATCGTACATCATTTGATATGCCTCAATACCGTCGATGATGTACATAACCTGGCAATTTTTTTTTGTGTCGAACTCCGATTCGTGCAATTGATGCTATCATCCGAACTGGATATACCACAATCTCCTCAACATTCAAGATCAATTTCTATCATATCCCTCGAACTAGTTACATGATCAATTCGTTCAATCCTAAAACCACATATGTTCATTTATATATCTTAAGTCATTAAGCAATTTTTATCCAAATCCTTAGACTCATTTACGTAACTTTAAAATTAAACTTTTTCATGCACGCTATCTTCCCATCGTACTAACTTTTCATATACGATTTGTATTAAGTCCTCGACTGAGTCATTCGTACGTTACACCTTAACTATCCTTCAATTCAATTTACCTACTCAATCATTTTTGTGTTTCATAATTACGCAATCCCAATCCCATGCACGTTGTTTCTAGTTCGTTTGAATCAAATCGTCAAAAACTTCAAGATTACAACTTAAACAATGATACTCAATCTGTAGCTTTGCATATGGCAACGTTTGCTGATAGACTCATTGGCACCCCGTATCCTCAATCATCAACATCCCCAAGACTATCCCATACACCACTCAGGGATGAAGTCATTTGATAAATCCTTGAAACAAGTTCGAATCATAACCGATTATTTTGAATCTTCGTTCGAACCATTCCTCAAAATCCAAGCACGATTTACCTATATCATATTGATGATAGTATCGTCTGATGGCACCCCTATCGATAGTCACCCCACTTAATCAATCGAGTCCAACTCATTCTCGACCAAACGAATTAAATCCCGTATACGAGTTTGCTAAGGTCAACGTAATCCTTGGTGTATATGCCCAGCCCGCATAGGCAACCGTGACTTATGTGAACCATCTTTTGTTTTTTATCAAAAACTATTCTCATATGATTTGCAAATTACATAGACTTATTTTATGGATATCTCGTGGGACAATTGAGAGAGAGTGCCAATGTATCAATCGTGATAACAATATCAGAGTTCGCGAAACCAACATCAGAGTTAAAAAATTTAATCGAAAGTCTAAGGACGTAAAGCCGTACTCTGATACCATTATTTCATGCCCCAGTCCGATAGGACTAATCTTTCTCGCTAAGGCGTGATGCTGTATGAGCCTAGGTTGCGCTTACGCAAGGCGGGTTCCATAACGGCCGATTATAGGCTAAGTGACGGGGTCGTCGCACAGAAGTCTTGAAGCTGAAACATTGAATAAGCTAGCGGAAAGTAAGAACTAAAACACAAGTCAACAAAAGAGGCTCTTAATTGATATTGAACAAGGATTTCAAAAGTGGCACGAGGCCAAGGCCATGATTACAATCACTCAGTCTCACTCTTCTCTCAAGTTACAAGTCTTTCTACTCTTTTCTCTCTCTCTCTCTCTCTCTCTCTCTCTTTTCTCAATAGAAAGCTTGAAGAGCCAGCGGATGCTTCAGAAGGCGATGTCCATACATTATGTCCTGTATAAGTCGAGATTCCATACGACTGTAAGCCTCAAAACGCCAAGGAACTCCATGCCTCGATGCATCCAAGCGAGCTCCGGGCCAACGAGCTTCTACCTGTGCCTGCACATGGAACTGTGTGGGTGTCAGTACTCAACTGTACTGGTGGAGTGAGCTCCTCGCCTACCCATAAAAAGCCAACACATTCATTTTACTTTGTGCAACATAGGCCCTTTATGATTGTCTTTCTATTCTTGCCTTAGGATCAATTTTAGAACATAGACGCCTGGCCTATTTGTGTCTCTAGACCATCACCTTGCCTCGTAACGATAAATTACTTATCGTTGTGCCTCTAGACCATTCTCGTGTTTTCAACATCAATGTACCGATTCGTCTTGCCTTTCGTGCCATACTTTGAGATACAATAACATGGTCATGCCATAAACTTGGTCCGTGCTTCAACATCGAGGTTGTGTCTTGCAACTTAATATTTCTAAACCAAACTTGCCTTACGGCCCTTCTTAACTTAAACGACTCAAATTCGACTTATGCAACTCTATGCCAACGAATTAATGCTCGACGCCACATCCCGTGCCGAAGTACGTGTCTTTGTTATATCCAAATCTTAGGCTTTAATCTAGTGTTGCAACGGTGCATACCTTTTCTTAACTTAGTTTGTATCGTATTTACACTTCCTTTGATTCGACCGACACCGTGCATGCGGATAGCCGCTCACCACGCAAACTTATCTATATAAAAGGTCACTAGTATTAACTAGCCATCGTGGACATAGCTAGGAATACGATGGGTCGGTAAATGCAGGTAGCTAGGCCCATTGACAGCCCATCGAACTCCTGGTTGCCTACCCAACATCAGCTATACCGTGTTCCCCCATGGCCGGATCGATTCCTGTTGCCCCAGGTTGTCGTCCGAAGAAACATCATCCTTGTGCAAAAGTTGTCCATGACCATGCACCTACGAGACTTCATCTAAACTCACGTAAATGTATGGCCTAATTTATGCTACGACTCAAACCTTTTGCATATCGTTCATTGAAACCATACTTGAGTAAAACGTGCTCAGAACCATGAGATTCCCAAACGAAGGACCACCTCGGCGACAAACTATCACTTGAAGTTTCCATTCTTTGAAATCCAGGGAACCGCTATTGCATAGCCTTCCCGCTTAACTTGAGCAAAACGTGTTCTTTAGGTGCAATAGACTGTAGCTAACTTTTTACTGAACCAACCATGGCTCGTGCCTTAAACCAACTTGTGTTCTATATGACACTACTGCTCAAGTCATACTCTATATGACGAGCCTTGAGATCGTGGGACTCTGTGGCTGTGACAACCGTAGAATTCACGGGACAATGCCTTTCAGCTTTCAGCTTTTTCATAGCACCTTGAGGTCCCAAGCCCTTCTCTGCTGAGTTTGCTTGTTTATGAATGTTATTCTACCTCATACCACCTTTTGGCTTATAAGTATAGGCCTTTTCAGAAACATAAATATGATCACTCTACCGAAAGAGAGCTTCAGCATCTTGTAGCTCTTTCGCAAGTTCTGCCAAATAATACACTTTTGTTCATGTTGTAGTTAAGGCAAAAATTGTCAAAACTTTTAGACAGAGTCCCGAGAATGATATTGTAATGCCCGTATTTCGGAATACGTATTTTAAATTAGGCTTATATGTATTTGGGACCTGTATTTTATTTTCTCAGATTTTGGCTCGTGATTGTATTTTGGCTCGACTTGCGGATTTTGGTTTCTTGTAAATTGGGTTTTTGACATGGCGTAGTTTTATTCTTTGTGGAGAAGGATTTGGTTTGGTTTGGTTTGGTTTGGTTTGCATTGGACTACCTTAGCTAACCTCTACCCTCAACACAACACACCATCCCTCATTAAAACCCCACCTAACTTTCTCTCTCCTCATAACTTCCATTAATTTTCTTCATCTTCTTCTTCCTTCCGCCATCAACACCATAGGCAAGTGCACCCCACCAAATAGGAACCCTATTTTATTTGTCCATTAGTTAGATTAGGCCATGGTGAATTACTTTAGAACTTAAGCATTTTGTGATTTGGAGTCTCCATTTTTCTAGATCTAAGTTTTAACCATTTTCAGATTTTCTTGGTTTTGATCTATTAAACTTAGATTTTTGCTTGTTTTGAGGCTTTCATGTGGAAGAGGATTCAATTTTACACAAGATAGAACTTTGAAAATCCAAATTTGGTTTTGTTTTGGCTAAGTTATGAAGTTTGGAAATTTGGAGTTGTTGGGGTTTCCTCTCAGCCTGTTGGAGAAGATGATCCTCGGCCAGTGCACTTTAGCGCTAGGCTAAACCGTGCTAACTCCTCGGCCAGCACTTTTTAGTGCTGGGCTGACCCGCGCTGGCGCTCTTTAGCTCCAGCGCCTTCCTTCCATTGGCGCACTTGACCTCTGCGCAGTTCGCTTCCCAGCGCGCTTAACCCTAGCGCAACCCAATCCTGCGCAGCTCATATCCTGTGCAGCTTGCTCCCCAGCACGCTTAACCCTAGCGTAACCCAATCATGCGCAACTCATATCCTGTGCAGCTCGCTCCCAGCACAACCCGACCCAGCGCAACCCGACCCTAGCGCAACCCAACTTCAGCGCAGTTCATTTTCCCTAGCGCAATCTGATTCCCAGCGCAACCCATTTGCCCATGGTTTGGTTTTATTTCCTTAGGCTTGGCTTCTCTTTTGTGGATTGGAGTTTTGAGATCTTGTTCCACACAACACGACTGTCTTGACCCAACACGACCTGGCACGGTTTTCGGTGTTTTTGACGAGTACGGTCTTCGTGATTTCTGTGATTTATGATCCTAGTACTTTTGATCTTC
Source organism: Iris pallida (assembly GCA_029216955.1). Lineage (NCBI taxonomy): Eukaryota > Viridiplantae > Streptophyta > Magnoliopsida > Asparagales > Iridaceae > Iris > Iris pallida. The sequence continues at coordinate 2,909,023 of JANAVB010005800.1, read as the reverse complement.
TTAGTAGTGACCCGATGGGGTGCGCTCTTAACTTGTAACCTGTGATTCATAATTAATCTTGGTACTGGATAACTTGATAGTGGCCCGTGGCGGCGCACTCCTAACTTGTAACTTGACTTGACTTGATGCTGTTGCGATGGCTAACTTGACTCATATAATCAACTCTGACTCCGTGGGTGTTCATTCTTGTTGCTTCGTGTAATCCACTTGTCTTGTCTTGCATCATGTCTAGGACGTGACTCCCTGGTTACCACGGTCAGGGATTCACTCTGAATATGGATTAGGCTAATTACTAAATCAAACTATAGTTCATGGAGAATTTCCAGTCACAGGCGATCTCGTTATCTGGGCGCTTTAAATGGACTTGTAGCCTGCCGACGAGTAGGGCACATTTCCAGCACACTGTCATGTGTTGCACTCTCTAAGTCACCTAAGGGTATATCGTCTCCTGGGTGATGTACCCAACCATACTCTCAACCCGCGGAAGGATAACTGGATAGTCTGCAGGGCTTGGGACTGGAAAAATTCTCATTTGCATCTTGTTAGTAATTAGGCTTGTGATAACCCTAGTTAGTTAAGTAGTAAGTCGCAGTATTTGCTTGGCCACTTGTGAATGGATGGTGTCCAGCCTTGTCTAAGTCTCGTCTAGTCCCTGTACCTGGTACTCCTGTACATGATTGTTTTACTTATCTTTAACAATAAATGGGTAGAGACATAGTGCTATTCAGGCGAAGGGTTACAACCCCGGTCCTTGTTTGGTTTACGGGTTGTAACCTGGCTCCCGGAATGGTTCCACGTCCCTAGTCGTTTATTGTCCTGATGTACTCTTTATTACTTTTATTTTTCTTCTATTCCTTATGTTCTGATATGCTGGCTTTTGTTCTTATTTCGTGGCCTCCTTGTGGCACTTGCTTTTTCTGGGGTTTGACCCAGCTGATTTTGTGTTGCCAGATTTCGGAGCAGCACCCGAGGATCTATCGAACCTACAACCAATGGTGGCGACTAGAAGGAACCCGGGCTACGAGTGGGTCTTCCATTTTGATTCGCTCACTACATTGTAAAATTATTCTTTTGAGGCATTTAGCCGACGAGCACCTGTTAGCTCGATGCATATTTACTTACTGTCTGCCTACGGGCTGTAAACATGATTAACAAATCCTAGGGTTGATCATGTATGACTAAACTCTTGCTAGTCTTCGCATTTTGTATGACTAGCTTCATGATCAGCTGAATATGTAATATTTGGGACGGTGGTCTAACATCTTATAACTATATTACTTGCTTGAGATTGAGACAATAGGCTTGACCTTAAGAGACCGTTGGCTTGTAGTAAACTCTCATATCTAGACAGCCGTGACCGTATAGCGAGGTGGATTCCATTTCAATATACGTAGCTGGCTATGTACGCCCCCGCTTTCCAGTATTCTGGTTCTGGGGCGTGACATGGTTTAAGTGGTGGCCCATGCAGGTCTTGGCATTCAAGAATGTGAGGGTTTACCTAATAGATGTCTCAATCAGTATTCGCCCTTGATCTCTGCTCGTATCTTCAAATCCATGAGAATCTTGACCTGATAACATGCTTGTATCGTTGATCTGTCATGGTCCTTCCTTATTGTTTCCTATGTCGTCTTCTTCAGCGACATTGTTCCTGGACCTGCCGATCAGCAAGGCGGAGCAACTCCCGTGGACCAGCCGCAACCTGGAGATCAAGCCCAGCATTCCGGAGTGGCCTCCAGAGTCGTACCTACCGGAGGAGAACCACCAATTCAGCCCGTCCAGCCTGTAGAGCCTGATGATGGCACTTTGGTGGGTCTCATCAGGTCCCTATTAGCTTCCCAGGATCGTCGCGGAGATGTCTTGTACCAGACAGTGGCAGACGCTTTGACCAGAGGCGGTCATCCGGGGAACAGCGCGGCCAACAGCTTCAAGCGCCTGAATCCTCTATTCTTCGACGGCGACGAAGATACAATTGCCATGGACGCTTGGCTTCAGGATACCGAGGTGGTTCTGGAAGCAGCTAGGATACCTGAGAATGAGAAAGTGGCGGTGGTACGCCTGCAGTTGCTAGACTTAGCTCGCAGTTGGTGGATGGCACAGGCCGTGGGATTAGCGGCGCCGGTTACTTGGGCGGTATTTAGAGAAAGATTTCAGACGAAGTATTTCAATGTTGTAGCTCGGTACGACCTACAGACGAGGTTTACCAACTTGAAGCAAGGAGGCAGGACGGTCGACGGTTATGCATCTGAGTTTTCTAGACTCAGTAGGTTTGCCCCCACCTTGGTGGCAACCGAGTTTGATAGGGCCCAGCGGTTCCAGCAGGGGCTGCATTTAGAGATCTTGTTGGCAGTTGAGCAGTTCGAGCACCAGACATTCGATGCTGTATTGAGGGCAGCTAGGAGGCACGAGTATACCTCTCAGAGGATCGTGGATAGGACCGGAGGTAGGAAGCGATCCCACAATCAGATGCACCAATCATCAGCTCCAGCCCCGGCAGCAAGGGGTTTGACCATTGGAACTCCGAGGCGGGCGACCTCAGTAACGTCGGTTCAGCATTCAACCCCGATGTACCCGTAGCAGCAGAAGCAGACTTCTGCGATGGGATGTTCTCATTGTGGGAAGCCAGGGCACGTGGTGGCATATTATCGCAGGGCACATGGATTGTGCCTGGCTTGTGGAGCGGCAGATCATAAGATAGGAGCCTGCCCGAATAGGGGTAGTTCGTCCTCTTCCAACCTAACCAGTCCGTCGGTTAGGGGACCAACACCTATGCAGCAGCAGCAGTACCCGAGGCCATTGTTACCTCAGGCCCAGGAATTTCAGCAGCAGAACCAGTAGCAGTACACCCAAGCCCAAGTGCAGAGCAGGCAGAGAGGTTTCCAACAAAGGGGACCCGCAGCCAGAGGACATGGTCAGGCAATTATGATGACTATGGAAGAAGAGGTTGTACCAAGTGAGGTAGTGGCAGGTACTATTCTCGTCAACTCCTCTCCAGCATCGGTATTATTTGATTCTGGTGCATCGCATTCATTCATGTCTGCACGATTCACGACACGGATAGGATTGGAGCCCGAGTCATTATCAGTGAGGCTCAATATACTTACTGGTAATGGTCTTGTGGGAGTAGATCGAGTGTTTTACTCGTATCGGATCGTAGTTGGCGGTAGAGAGTTCCCCGCTAGGTTTATAGAGTTTTCTATGGCAGACTATGATGTAGTCTTAGGCATGGATTGGTTGAGGAACCAGTATGCTAGGATAGACTGCCATGTTGGCAGGGTTGTCTTTAGTATTCCAGGCGAGCCAGAGTTTTTATTTTCTAGAGGTGCAGTGGAATCATCTTCCCCAGTATTACGGATGGCAGTAGCAGCGGTACAGTTACCCCAGATAGTTGAAGAGTTTCCAGATGTCTTCCCAGAGGAACTTCCAGGGATGCCGCCAGAGAGGGAGATCGAGTTCACTATAGACTTGATCCCCGGTACAGCACCAGTATTAGAGCGAGTCTACAGGATGGTGCCTTCAGAGTTGGAGATCTTGTACAAGATGATTGAAGAACTCAGGACCAAGGGATTCATCCGTGCAAGTGGATTGCCTTGGGGAGCCTCGATGCTTCTTATGAAGAAGAAGGAAGGTACGTCCAGGTTATGTGTAGATTATCGTACCTTGAACTCAGTGACAATCAAGAACAGATGCCCTTTTCCGAGGATAGATGACTTGTTTGATCAACTCAAAGGGGCTTCAGTGTTCTCGAAGATAGACTTGCGGTCAGGATACCACCAGATCAGAGTCAGAGAGCAGGACATCCCGAAGACAGCTTTTCGATCTAGATATGGGCATTGGGAGTTTCTTGTTATGCCATTCGGAGCAACCAATGCGCCAGCCGTATTCATGGACCTCATGAATCGCATTTTCATGCCTTACTTGTATCAGTTCGTGATCTTGTTCCTAGACGATATCCTGGTCTACAGTAAGAGCGAAGCAGAGCATGAGCAGCATCTTAGAATCGTCCTTCAGATGCTTAGAGAGCATCAGTTGTACGCCAAGTTTAGTAAATACGAGTTCTGGCTCGATCATATTTCGTACTTGGGTTATATCATTACCCGATGAGGAGTGGAAGTGGATCCCCAGAATATTGTGGCTATCGAGACATGGCCAGTACCTAGTTCAGTGGCAGAGGTTCGCAGCTTCCTTAGATTGGGCGGCTACTACCGGCGATTCGTTTCAGATTTTGCAAGAATTTCGGCGCCGATGACCCAGTTGACCCGCAAGGATGTACAGTTTTCTTGGACAGCAGAGTGTCAGGAATCATTTGAGGAATTGAAGCGAGGTTTGATAACGGCTCCTATTCTCACGCTTCCAGATGGGACCGGAGGATTCTCAGTATATTGTGACGCTTCAGGCAGAGGATTGGGGTGTGTCTTGATGCAGCATGGGAAGATAATAGCTTATGCATCACGACAACTTCGTGATCATGAGAGAAATTACCCGATCCACGACTTGGAACTGGCAGCAGTAGTATTTGCACTTAAGTTGTGGAGGCACTACTTGTACGGAGATAGGGTGGAGATCTTCACTGATCACAAGAGCCTGAAGTATGTTTTCACCCAGAAGGACCTTAACATGCGGCAGAGAAGATGGCTCGAGCTAATGGTGGACTACGATGTAGAATTGCAGTATCACCCAGGGAAGGCCAACGTTATCGCAGATGCATTGAGCAGGAGAGCCGGAGTTTACTTTCTAACAGCGCAACCAGAGTTATTGGCAGATCTTCAGAAGATAGAAATTGAATTGGTTCTTCCTACCAACGTGGCATTGATGGCCAGTCCACAGGTTCAGTCCAGCATAGTTGAGAGGATTCGGTTGGCACAGTCTACAGATTCCAAGATTCAGTAACTCAGAGCAGAGTGTGAGGCAGAAAGAAGGCCAGAGCTGTGCATTCATGGAGATGGTACACTTTGACACGGTACTCGTCTTTGTGTACCCAGTGGAGATATCAGACAGGAGGTCATGGCAGAAGCTCACAGTTCACAGTATTCTATTCATCCCGGTGGTACGAAGATGTACCGTGATATCTGTCAGCACTTCTAGTGGAATGGCATGAAGAGGAAGATAGCCCGGTTTGTCTCTCGGTGTTTGGTTTGCCAGCAGGTTAAAGTTGAACATCAGAGGCCCGCTGGACTTCTTCAACCCTTGCCAATTCTAGAATGGAAGTGGGAACATGTGACCATGGATTTTGTGACTGGATTGCCTAGATCCATGGCTGGTCGAGATGCTATTTGGGTTATAGTTGACAGGCTCACGAAAGTAGCTCACTTTCTTCCGTTCAGAGTTGGTCAGTCGACAGCTCAGCTAGCAGAAATATACCTCAGGCAGATTGTCAGGCTTCATGGTGTGCCCGTCAGTATCACCTCGGACAGGGATTCAAGATTCACATCACATTTTTGGCGTAGCCTGCAAGAGAGTTTGGGAACTCACCTCCAGTTTAGCTCAGCTTATCATCCGCAGACAGATGGCTAGTCGGAACGCACAATCCAGACTCTTGAAGACATGTTGAGATCCTGTACCCTTGACTTCGGTGATTCGTAGGAGGATCACCTGCACCTGGTAGAATTCTTCTACAACAATAGTTTCTAGGCCAGTATTCAGATGGCTCCGTTCGAGGCACTGTATGGTAGGAAGTGCAGATCCTCGTTAGCCTGGGATGATGTTGGAGAAAGGCAGATGCTTGGTCCAGAAATGATTGTCCAGACAGTTGAAGTGGTCAGAAGGATCAGAGATCGTCTTCGAGTGGCCCAAGATCGCCAGCGCCATTGGGTCGATGCTCATCGACATCCCTTAGAGTTTGCTATCGGCAACCATGTATTCCTTAGGATCTCGCCTAACCGCGACGTCATTCATTTTGGCGTACGGGGAAAGCTTAGTCCTAGGTATATAGGGCCGTTCGATATCCTGGAGCGAGTAGGAGATGTATCCTATCGCCTCGCTCTTCCGTCGTCGCTAAGTGAGGTGCATGATGTATTCCATGTGTCCCAATTACGACGGTACATCCCGGACCCGAGCCATATCCTGGACCATTCGAAACTGGTTGTTGGTACCAACCTTTCGTATGAGGAGAGGCCCGTGTCTATATTGGACCAGAGAGAAAAGATACTCAAGAACAAGACTATTAGCTTAGTCCGTGTTGCTTGGGGTCATCACTCTCTAGGTGAGTCAACATGGGAGCGTGAGGACGAGATCCGATCGCGATATCCCAACTTGTTTGACTCGTAAGGTATAATGTCTTCCTTATGCCTTATGCTTTCCATCCCTTGCTTGCATGTGTGATTGTTTGATTGTTTGCTTAGTGTAGCTTATTTGTGGATAGTATAGCCTGCTCTTACATCTCTAAGCATCTTGATTTAAATTTCGAGGACGAAATTCTTTTAAGGTGGGTAGAGTTGTAATGTCCGTATTTCGGAGTACGTATTTTAAGTTAGGCTTATATGTATTTGGGACCTGTATTTTATTTTCTCAGATTTTGGCCTGTAATTGTATTTTGGCTCGACTTGCGAATTTTGGTTTTCTTGTAAATTGGGTTTTTGACCTGGCGTGGTTTTATTCTTTGTGGAGAAGGATTTGGTTTGGTTTGGTTTGGTTTGCATTGGACTACCTTAGCTAACCTCCACCCTCAACACAACACACCATCCCTCATTAAAACCCCATCTAACTTTCTCTCTCCTCATAACTTCCATTAATTTTCTTCATCTTCTTCTTCCTTCCTCCACCAACACCATAGGCAAGTACACCTTGCCACCAAATAGGAACCCTATTTTATTTGTCCATTAGTTAGATTAGGCTATGGTGAATCACTTTAGAACTTAGCATTTTATGATTTGGAGTCTCCATTTTTCTAGATCTAAGTTTTACTATTTTTGGATTTTCTTGGTTTTGATCTATTAAACTTAGATTTTTGCTTGTTTTGAGGCTTCCATGTGGAAGAGGACTCAATTTTACACAAGATAGAACTTTGAAAATCCAAATTTGGTTTCGTTTTGGCTAAGTTATGAAGTTTGGAAATTTAGAGTTCTTGGGGTTTCCTCTCAGCCTGTTGGAGAAGATGATCCTCGGCCAGCGCTCTTTAGCGCTGGGCTGAACCGCGCTAACTCCTCGGCCAGCGCTTTTTAGCGTTGGGATGACCCGTGCTGGAGCTCTTTAGCTCAAGCGCCTTCCTTCCATTGGCGCACTTGACCGCTGCGCAGTTCGCTCCCCAGCGCGCTTAACCCTAGCGCAACCCAATCCTGTGCAGCTCGCTCCCCAGCGCACTTAACCCTAGCGCAACCCAATCCTGCTCAGCTCATATCCTGTGCAGCTCGCTCCCAGCGTAACCCGACCCAGCGCAAGCCGACCCTAGCACAACCCAACCTCAGCGTAGTTCATTTCCCCTAGCGCAATCTGATTCCCAGCGCAACCTATTTGCCCATGGTTTGGTTTTATTTCCTTAGGCTTGGCTTCTCTTTTGTGGATTAGAGTTTTGAGATCTTGTTCCATACAACACGACTGTCTTGACCCAACACGACCTGGCACGATTTTCGGTATTTTTGACGAGTACGATCTTCGTGATTTCTGTGATTTATGATCCTAGTACTTCTGATCTTCTTAGTAGTGACCCGATGGGGTGCGCTCTTAACTTGTAACCTGTGATTCATAATTAATCTTGGTACTGGATAACTTGATAGTGGCCCGTGGCGGCGCACTCCTGACTTGTAACTTGACTTGACTTGACTTGATGTTGTTGCGATGGCTAACTTGACTCATATAATCAACTCTGACTCCGTAGGAAATCATTCTTGTTGCTTCGTGCAATCCACTTGTCTTGTCTTGCATCATGTTTAGGACGCGACTCCCTGGTTACCAAGGTCAGGGATTCACTCTGAATATGGACTAGGCTAATTACTAAATCAAACTATAGTTCATGGAGAATTTCCAGTCATAGGCGATCTCGTTATCTGGGCGCTTTAAATGGACTTGTAGCCTGCCGACGAGTAGGGCACATTTCCAGTACACTGTCATGTGTTGCACTCTCTAAGTCACCTAAGGGTATATCGTCTCCTAGGGGATGTACCCAACCATACTCTCAACCCGCGGAAGGATAACTGGATAGTCTGCAGGGCTTGGGACTGGAAAAATTCTCATTTGCATCTTGTTAGTAATTAGGCTTGTGATAACCCTAGTTAGTTAAGTAGTAAGCCGTAGTATTTGCTTGGACGCTTGTGAATGGATGGTGTCCATCCTTGTCTAAGTCTCGTCTAGTCCCTGTACCGGGTACTCCTGTACATGATTGTTTTACTTATCTTTAACAATAAATGGGTAGAGACATAGTGCTATTCAGGCGAAGGGTTATAACCCCGGTCCTTGTATGGTTTACGGGTTGTAACCTGGCTCCCGGAATGGTTCCACGTCCCTAGTCGTTTATTGTCCTGATGTACTCTTTATTAATTGTATTTTTTTCTATTCCTTATGTTCTGATATGCTGGCTTTTGTTCTTATTTCGTGGCCTCCTTGTGGCACTTGCTCTTTCTGGGGTTTGACCCAGTTGGTTTTGTGTGGCCAGATTTTGGAGCAGTATCCGAGGATCTACCGAACCTCCAGTCCAATAGTGGCGACTAGAAGGTACCCGGGATACGAGTGGGTCTTCCATTTTGATTCGCTCACTACATTGTAAAATTATTCTTTTGAGGCGTTTAGCCGACGAGCACCTGTTAGCTCGATGCATATTTACTTACTGTCTACCTACGAGCTGTAAACATGATTAACAAATCCTAGGGTTGATCATGTATGACTAAACTCTTGCTAGTCTTCGCATTTTGTATGACTAGCTTCATGATCAGCTGAATATGTAATATTTGGGACGCCTTTTATTGTATATTTGGTGGTCTAACATCTTGTAACTATATTACTTGCTTGAGATTGAGACAATAGGCTTGACCTTAAGAGACCGTTGGCTTGTAGTAAACCCTCATATCTAGACAGCCGTGACCGTATAGCGAGGTAGATTCTATTTCAATATACGTAGCTGGCTATGTACGCCCCCGCTCTTCAGTATTCTGGTTCTGGGGCGTTACAGATATCGACCTAGGATTCCACATCTATTTTAGCTCCAAGGATCTCTATCTCATTCATATGACCCATCATCTTGAAAACATGATCCCTTACTGGCATACCTTCAGCCATTTTTGTATTCGTTAAACACTTCATAGCAAACTGCCTAGCTGCTCTACTATGATTTCTGAAGAGTTCCTTGAGGTTATACATTATCTCATAAGCTGTAGCCATGGCCTTATGCTGATGTTGCAGTACCTTTGACATAGATGCCATAATGTAACACCACGACATCTTATCCGCCTTTATCCACTTCTTATAAGCCTCTTTGACCATTTTATCAAATTAACATCAGGCTTAGGTGGTGTCACGCCCGAGAGCCAGAATACTGGCAAGTAGGGACGGACCAAGCCAGCTACATATTCCAAAGTACTCCAGTACTTCAAAATAATGTATAAGCAGTATAGACATGGGGGTTACTACTACAATCCAATAGTCAATCCTAGGACAAGCAATCCTAGGTATCTCAATCACAAGCAAATATGCAAAGTAAAAGAAGTATGATCATCAGACATAAAAATAGTAAATTGTTCCAAACTATTTATACATGGATGATCATGAAGCTAGTAATACAAAGTGAAGAACTAGCAAGAGTAATAGTCATACATGATAAGCTCTAGCTATAGTCTAGAATATGAAAATCATGTTTAGGCCCGTAGGCTAAATGTCAAGATCCAAAACAAGAGCTAAACACGTGCTCGCATGCTAAATGTCACAAAAGAATAATGTACATAACTAGTGGAAGAATGATATAGGAAAATCCACTAAGGTACTCTGGTGCTCCGGGTAGTTACCGTCGAGTAGATGGTACGGAGGATCCTCCGGGCTACTCTATCAAATCTGGCCAAACAAAACCAGTGGGGTCAGACCCCCAATAGTAACTACCACAAAGGAAGCCAAACTATGAACTAAAACCAGCAATAACTAACACAACAACAGATAAAGATAGAAATAGTAAATACAAATAGAGAATCGTACACTACCAATGCACGCATCTCAAGAATAGACATGATAATAAGCAAATAACATGGAGAATAAAGTAAATAATATGTGACCTAAAGTAAACTGTGGACATATGAATTAAACGGAAGCATGTGAACATGTGGAATAAACTAAACAATGTAAGAAAAATGGTACAGGTGAGCTTGTGAGATAACTGGGACACTGAGCATATTAGATAACTGGGACATGTGAGTATGTAAGATAACTGGGACATATGAGCATGTTAGATAACTGGGACATATGAGTATGTAAGAACTATATAGAACGACAAATGATAAGGTAACTTAGGAACTATTCTGGAACCCAAGTTACAACCCGTTAACCAAACAAGGACCGGGGTTGTAACCCTTCTCCTGAACATAACTTAGTCTCTAATCATTTATCGACAAAAGTATAGCACAAACAATGATGTACTGAAAAAAACAAATTCGGATACTACCTAGACAAAACTAGACTGGACTAGACTCCATACAACAATCACGGCCAAGCAATGAGTACGGCTTTATACATTAGCTAACTAGAGTTATCACAATCCTAATTACTAACATATGCACTTTGAGAAATCCAATCCAGTTACCTGCCATGCAGACTACCCGACTCATCCAGGCCAAAAGAAAATAAGTATAACAGACATACCGCAGTAAGATACGTATGTCCTAAGGAGGTGCCCCACTCGACTGTGTGCTGGAAGAGTGCTCATCATGACAGTTAGCTCTAAATCCCATGTATGTTATATATGTATGTTATATATATATATATATATATATATATATATATATATATATATATATATATATATATATATATATATATATAAATGGGAAAAAGAAGGGCTGCAGCTAACTGGGAAATTCTCCCCTCCCAATGATCTAGGTAATCAAGCTAGTTGTTTAGTCCTTAACATTTTTTTGTTGGATTCTGGGTGTGGCATTCCGCAGAATCCATCATAGACATGATATGCAAGACTGAAAAATACAAGAAAGTGCACTATAAGAAGCCAGAACAAGAAAATATAATAAGCTGGAAGTAAGGAGTGCGCTACGATGAGCCACTATAGAGAAAATAGGGAGTGCGCCATGACAGGACACCATCATGTAAGCTAGGAAAGACATGTACAAGAGTGCACCACGACGGGTCACTATCTAGTCAGCAAATAAGACATGTAACATGAGTGTGCTACGACGGGCCACTATCTAGTAAGCGAAGAAAGACATGTTCAAGAGTGCACCACGACGGTTTACTATCTAGTAAGCAAAGAAGACATGTAACATGAGTGTGCCACGATGGGCCACTATCATGATTATCAAGATAAGATCATGTTGTCATGTTCAAGTTAAGTTCGATATGAACAAGTTATCAAGTCGGGTCGTCGCAAGTTAGGCCAAGTAAAGAAAATATGCCAAGAAGATCAAGAAGTATGATTAAAATTATCAACCGCATATGAACTCCAATTAAGGTAAAAAAAGAAGATTCTTGAAGCCAAGACAAAGATCTACAACCTTCATGTTTTAAGTTTTTTCAAGATTCTAGCTACAAAATAGCTTAAACAAGCAAAAACACTCTTTCCTGCGTGCGCGCGGACAAAACTGTCAACGGCACGGGAGCCGCACAAGAGCACGGCATGCGGCAAACGAATCATGTAGGCGTACGACCACGAAACATGCAGTACGTGGAGCGCTAGAGCACGGCGCGCAGGCACGCAGCAAAAGAATCGTGCAGGTGTGCCACCGCGAATCTCGTAGCGTGCGGATGCACGGTGCGCGAGAGCACGACACACAGGCGCGTGACGAAAGAATTGCACAGGCGCGCGGTGCGCGAAACACGCAGTAAGCAGAGAAAATTTCCTATGGCGCGCTGGGCTAGTTGCACGGCGCGCGGGCGCGCGTCACTGTTCATCTTTCCAACAGCATCGAAGATGTGCGGGAATCCTGTGAACACAAAAATGCCGTAACTTACTCAAAATAAATCAAAATCAAGTGGTTCAAAAGCCAAAATTAGGTAGAATGAAATTCTCCACAATATGGAACCCTTAGATATCAAAGTTTAAGAGATCAAAACCAAGAAAAACCAAGAAAACTAAAAACTTTGATCTACAAAAATATAAACATCAAAACAATATTGTTCAAGATTTTCCAAGATGTACTTGCCTTGGTTAAGCTCCAAGCCTAATCTTCCACTCCACCTCTAAGAGGGGTACGAAACCACACTCTAGGCCTCAAGGCTAAGCTCTTGGCAAGCTCCAAGAGAGATAGAAGAGAAGTAGAAATGAAGAGAGAGAGAAGAGAAGAAGAAATGAAGAGAGAGTGAATAGAATGAAAAGAGAGAGGAGAGAAAAAGTGAAAAGGTATATATAGAAGGGAAATTAATCATAACCTTTGGATGGTGATCCATGTGAAGATCTAAGTCAATCATGGCCATCCAAAGAAAATCTAGTATCCATTGGATAATAGGATGAATCTACACTATCACGAAAATATCAGAAATACTATTTATCAAAATATCCAAAACACGATTCACGAAAATATCAGAAACACTAGTCATGAAAATATTTGAAATAAAAAATATATAAAATATGGAAAATCTGTCCGGGCGGTACACCATCGGTATACACCGGTATACTCGCGATATGCCGGTCAAGGAGAAAATCTATAAGTTGAATTTTTTTAAAGCGTTCAAAAAATCAAGAAAATACGAAATACATTACAAAATACATATCCGTATATAAATACCGATACTGTGAGACAAGTCTCACAACTCTTCCATCCTTAGAAAAATTCTGTCCTCGAAATTTTCTAAAGCTAGTCAAGCATTATAACTAAAACAAAAGCTCAAGAAAATGCGAGTATCTCAATAAAATAAAGCATGACATATAAATAAATGAAGGCAACAGTAATATAAATAAATGCGTAAGCAATAACACAAGCTCAATCAAGAAGTACTGGAGGCATATGAACAAATATGTCTTCTGAGTAAGTTAAGTAGGGACCCGCCCTTGCTGGCCTATGTCTCCCAAAATAGATAGGGGTCAAATCTCAAAGTAAGTCGGTACCAATGACTTAGTCTAAGACATGACTCTACCTAGGACGTATCTTTGTAGTCGAGACACATGATAGATATCATGTCTCAAGATACAAAGACAGAAGAGTGGGACGATAAACCCTAATTCACTCATCGAATAAGTCAAACCGACTGTTGTATCCTGATATCGGTGGAATACAAGGCCGCCGACATGAACCCAAGATACACTGCCAGTACCTGGCCTGCTACTGAAGGAAAAATCAAAAGGGCATAACTGAAAGAAGACCATAAAGATGGTCACTGAGACTACCTAGGTACTACCCTCATGCCGATACTAGAGCTGCCCCTGAGACTGCGCATACAACTGTGCTCTGCGCTACCTGACCCTTTGAGCTCGCAATAACGGAGGATACTGTGCCAATGGCTGAATGTCTAGTATTGGCCCTAACTGCTCATCTACTGCTAGGGGTGATGACTGATACGACTGAAAGGACTGAAGTGGTACATCTGGTGTAGTTGGTCGTCCTCGAGATGTCAGATAGGGGCAAGTGCTAACTAAATGGTCCTTCGCTCCACAGCGGAAGCATCTCCTATTGGCCGCCCAATAAACTGATCTGAGATGTCCTATCTTGCCACAATAGGTACATGCTTCTTGTCCTTTCTGATACTGTTGGTCACTCTGCCTCTGAGCTTGGGCCTACATATACTGTTGAGACCCCTCCTGCTAGAATGCATGGGAATGCGTCGATAAAGTCCTTCGAGCTCGTTTTTGCTGAACTGGTGTTTATATCCCGAACTGGGTAACTGCAGGTTGGAAGGATGAAGATCCAGCTGAACTCCTCCGGGGATAAATTCCTATCACGTGGTCTGGTGATCTGTACGACAAACATAGAAAGTTGGCCCTTCGACAAGTATGATGAGTGTGCCCTCCCTTGCCACAGAAGGAACATACGGCTGGTAACTCCTGGTGCTGGTATGGATGTTTGTATGCTAGTACTGGTGAGGGATGCCAAGGTGAAAAGCCTAACATTGGTGCATGGTACCTCTTACGACCCTCAGTTCTAGATATGGTCCTCCTGGCTATATGATCATGCTCTTGTACTATCCCTACAGTAGGTCGAGCTTGATATACCGACTGACTAGGTGATTGGTACTGCCTGGATCCTATCTGTACTCCTTCTGGCTGCAGGTCTTCGGCTTAAAATACCTCTGGTATTTCTTACCCACTACGGTCTATTAATATCTGAATACTCTGTTGGAGAACGAGATCTCGTTGTCGTTGTTACTCCATCATATCCTTCATGATCCCTAGGAACACATGCACAACAGAATGATCTGATACTACCTCTGCTCGGACTTTTGATTGTACTGGTGATATAGGATGCCCTGACTCTGGCGATGCCTCATCTGGATGATGATCTATCACTGGTAATGATTGATGAAACTCTGGCTGAACTGGCAATACTGACTGTATGGGCACAACCGGCTGATCGAGATGGACGAACATCACTACCCGCAGGTCGACTTTCGATTCTGCTCCTGAATGATGAGACTAATCCTCCAAAACTGGCCTAACAGAATATTACTGACTTGCCATCGGCAGAACCTAAACAAAATGATCAGAAGGATTAAGAACAGTGCCCTTGAAAGTTAAAGAACACAAGGTTCAAATCGAGGGAACGGGAAAGATCAACGATCAAGGCAGATATCAGGGCAAATAATCAGAGATATATAATAATATGAAGGATATCAATAAAGGAGAATTGTAACTGAGATATCTAAATATCAGTAACCCCACATATCTGATAAATCAGACCTGCATGGGCCACCACTAAAACCTATGTCACGCCCGAGAACCAGAATACTGGCAAGTAGGGACGGACAAGGGCATCTATATATGCCAAAGTACTCCAGTCCACCGAAATAACGTATAAGCTGTATAGACATGGGGGTTACTACTATAATCCAATAATCAATCCTTGGTCAAGCAATCCTAGCTATCTCAATCACAAACAAATATGCAAAGTAAAAGAAGTATGATCATCAGACATAAAAATAGCAAAGCATCGCAAACTATGTATACATGGATGATCATAAAGCTAGTAATACAAAATGAAGAACTAGCTAGACTAATAGTCATACATGATAAGCTCTAGCTATATTCTAGAATATGCAAATCATGTTTAGGCCCGTAGGCCAAATGTCAACATCCAAAACACGAGCTAAACACGTACTCGGAGGCTAAACGCCACAAAAGAATAATATATATAATTAGTAGGAGAATGATATAGGAAAACCCACTAAGGTACTCTGGTGCTCCGGGTAGTCACCGTCGAGTAGATGGTACGAAAGATCCTTCGGGCTCCTTTATCAGATCTTGCCAAACAAAACCAGTGGGATCAGACCCCCAATAGCAAGTATCACAAAGGAAGCCAAACTATGAACTAAAACCAGCAACAACTAACACAACAACGGATAGAGACATAAGTAAGTAAATACAAATCGAGACTCGTACACTACCAATGCACTCATCTCGAGAATAGACAAGACAATAAGCAAACAACATGGAGCATAAAGTAAATAATATGTGACCTAAAGTAAACTGTGTACATGTGAATTAAATGGAAGCATGTGAACATATGAAATAAACTGAACAATGTAAGAGAAATAGTACATATGAGCATGTAAGATAATTGGGACATGTGAGCATGTTAAATAACTGGGACATGTGAGTATGTAAGATAACTGGGACATGTGAGCATGTTAGATAACTGGGACATGTGAGTATGTAAGAACTATATAGAATGAAAAATGATAAGATAGCTTAGGAACTATTCCGAAACACAAGTTACAACCTATAAACCAAACAAGGACAAGGGTTGTAACCCTTCTCCTGAATAGAACTTAGTCTCTAATCATTTATCGACAAAAGTATAGCCTAAACAATGATGTACTGAAATAAACAAATACGGACACTGCCTAGACAAAACTAGACTACACTAGACTCCATACAACAATCACGGTGAAGCAATGAGTACGGCTTTATACATTAGCTAACTTGGATTATCACAATCGTAATTACTAACATATGCACTTTGAAAAATCCAATCCAGTTACCTGCCTGCAGACTACCCGACTCATCTAGGCCAAAAGAAAATAAGTATAGCAAACACACTGCAGTAAGATACACGTGTCCTAAGGAGGTGCCCCACTCGACGGTGTGCTGGAAGAGTGCTCATCATGATAGATAGCTCCAAATCCCATGTGTATATATATATATATATATATATATATATATATATATATATATATATATATATATACCAAAATAAGAAGGGCTGCAGGTAACTGGAAAATTCTTTCCTCCCAATAATCTAGGTAATCAACCTAGTTGTTTAGTCCTTAACATTTTTTTGTTGGATTATGGGTGTGGCATTCTGCAGAATCCATCCTAGACATGATATGCAAGACTGGACAATACAAGAAAGTGCACTATAATAAGCCACAATAAAAAAATATAATGAGCTGGAAGCTAGGAGTGCGCTATGACGAGCCACTATAGAGAAAATAGGGAGTGCGCCATGACAGGCCACAATCATGTAAGCAAGAAAAGACAAATACAAGAGTGCACCACGATGAGTCACTGTCTAGTAAACAAAGAAGACATGTAACATGAGTGCGCCATGACGGGCCACTATCTAGTAAGCAAGAAAAGACAAGTATAAGAGGGCACCACGACGGATCACTATCTAGTAAGCAAGGAAGACATGTAACATGGGTGTGCCACGACGGGCCACTATCATGATTATCAAGATGAGATCATATTGTCATGTTCAAGTTAAGTTCGATATTAACAAGTTATCAAGTCGGGTCGTCGCAAGTTAGCCAAGTGCAGAAAACATACCAAGAAGATCAAGAACTATGATAGAAATTATCAGTCGCATATGAACTCCAATTAAGGTAAAACAAGATGATTCTTGAAGCCAAGACAAAGATCTACAAATTTTATGTTTTGAGTTTTTCAAGATTCTAGCTACAAAACAGCTTAGACAAGCAAAAACAGTCTTTCACATGCGCGCGGACAAAACTGTCCACGACGCACGGGGTGTAAGAGCACGGTGCACAGCCGTGCGGCAAACAAATCGCGCTGGTGTGCGACCACGAAATGTGCAGCACACGGATGTACGATGCATGGAGCGCGAGAGCACGGCACACAGCGAAAGAATCGCGTTGGCGCACGGTCGCGAATCGTGCACCACGCGGATGTACGGCACGCGGAGCACGAGAGCACGGCGCGTGGAGCACGCAGCGAAAGAATCGTACGAGCGCGCGGTGTGCAAAACGTGCAGTACGCACGGACAAAACTTTCTATGGCACATGAGACGCGGATGTACAGCGCACGGGCGCACGACACTGTTCATCTTCCTAGCAGCACCAAAGATATGCGGGAATCCCATGAACACAAAAATGCCATAACTTACTCAAAATAAATCAAAATCAAGTGGTTCAAAAGCCAAAATTGGGTAGAATAAAATTCTCCACAATATGGAATTCTTAGATTTCGGAAATAACAATGTTTAAGAGATAAAAACCAAAAAAACCGAGAAAACTACAAACTTAGATATACAAAAATGTAAACATCAAAACAATATCATTTAAGATTTGGCAAGATGTACTTGCCTAGGTTAAGCTCCAAGCCTAATCTTCTACTCCACCTCTAAGAGGGGTACGAAATCACACTCTAGGCCTCAAGGCCAAGCTCTTGGCAAGCTCCAAGGGTGAGAGAAGAGAAGAAAAAATGATGAGAGAGTGAAGAGAATGAAAAGAGAGAGGAGAGAGAAAGTGAAAAGGTATATATAGAAGGAGGAATTAATCATAACCGTTGGATGGTGATCCATGTGAAGATCTAAGTCAATCATGGCCATCCAAAGAAAATCATGTATCCATTGGATAATAGGATGCATCTACACTATTCAAGAAAATATCAAAAACACTATTTATCAAAATATCCAAAATATTATTCACAAAAATATCGGAAAACACTATTTGTGAAAATATCTAAAATCAAAAATATCTAAAATATAGAAAATCTGTCCGGGCGGTATGCCGTCGGTATACATCGGTATACTGGCGATATGTCGGTTAAGGAGAAAATCTATAAGTTAGAAATTTTTTAAAGCGTTCCGAAAACCAAGAAAATATGAAATATAATACAAAAGTACGTATCCGTATATAAATACCGATACCGTGAGACGAGTCTCACAAGTGGGCATTCCTCACTGAGTACATATTTGTACTCTTCAGCAGTTAGGACAATGTCCAAATTACGTTTACAGTCAATATAAGTAGGTCCAGTAAGTTTATTTTCTTTAAGAATCACCATAAGTGGACTGAAAGAACCCATTTTTGAAATCCTGAGAATCACATAAATAAAAATTATGTAGGGCAAAAAACTTTTTGAATTAATTAAATATTGATTTCCTCAAAAAAATAATTAAAAAATTCACCAACACCTTGAATACCATGAATTTAGCATGTCACGATAGTGTGAACGTATACAAATTCAACTTTGTTTAAGTAGAATTTTCTTATTAATTTTACTATCATGTCAACATAACTTTATGACAAATAAAATTAATTTGTTGGTCTTGCTCTGGTCATACAAATAATAGTGGTGACTCCGATGGGAAGGATACCCTTATTTGTGTCTAAGTGTATACCATTACTTAATACTAAGTCCATTACCTTGTAATGAGTTCCTTCAGATAGAGAAGTGAACACATACTAGGTAACTTTCTATAATTATCCCTATGGAAATTTATAGTGGTGATCCATAATTATACTCATCCGATATGGAGGAAGGCACTAAAGCCAACACGCAAGTGTAATTACATCACCTACAAACCAGTAATGGAGACCATGGAATTTATACTAAATAAATTCCCTAGAGACCATGGAATTTATACTAAATAAATTCCCTCTCCTACTTAGTTATTTAATAATAAAGGTTTTTTTACTAGTTGATATTATGTCCATGTTGTCCATTATTAATGCAGGCTTAGTTTTTTTACAAAAAACATCCACTGAATAATAAACATAATCAAAAAAAGCAAAATAAAAATAAACAGAAGAAAAAATATCCAACTATTATGGTCATCTTTTCTGCTCTCTCCTCAACTATCCGAATACAAAATCTGGCACTGCACAAACTTATTCGGGGTTCGAAACAGCCACCACCGCTATCACGATTGATAAAAAATAATTAAAATTATATCAATCCTATGCCTCCCAAAGGAGTTCACACATAATATAAATTGAAAGATTAAAATTATACGCACGATCAACCCTCGTGATTTTAATTACATCCACAACAACAACATCCATGACACGTCTGTGGTTTAAAATAACACAAACAAAACACACATTGGACCATAGTAGTTGGATCTAAGATGCCTACAAAACCGAGTTAGAACAGATCTACATCTACCGACTATTACACAATGTAAGTTTTATTGGACAACATGGATATATCAATCAATACACAGATCCAAGGTAGCTCTGATGCCAATTGATGGAACTGGGGATTCCTAAGACCCCTAGTTTTGTGTACGTATTGATCAATAGAAGTTTAACAGATCTAAGACGTGTTCTAACCATTCATAGCGGAACTAGGGTTCATGAATTATACCAGGATCTATGTGCATCCGATCCATCTTTACGTCGCCGATGTATCCCGTGTAGTATAGCGGGCGATCGTGTAGGTTGGTTTTGATGAGCATGTCCTGAGGAGTGAAGACGATGTTGGGCATTGCTCCCGTGCAGGCACTGTCTTGGAGATCCACGGGTGAGTCCTCTCCGGTGAGGTTGGATTGAGCCAGATAGACATCGGCATTTTGGAGTGCTTCGCTTAATACAATACGAACGTCCTTGGAGAGCCTTAGGAGTTCGTACAGTGACAACTTGGCCGGTGTGTTAGCCAATTGCGCTAAGATGTCAAAGTTGTAGGGCCTCTCTAGCCCTTGGGCTGCCTCTTTTCGGAGGGATTTTTCGAAGCGAGTCTCCCTCGGCCTAGGCTTGTCGGTCGTCGAAGGCTGAGCCGGTCCCGGAGCATCAGTTGTAGTGGGTTGATGATTTTCAGCTGGATTATCAACCACAGGTTGGGATTGCTCTCCGGACCGCGTGACGATGCTGTAGCTTCCTCGTTGTCTGCCGAGATTGTGTGGCAGGTCCTGACTTTTCTACTTTTCTTCTTGTCGGTGGAAGATGGTGTGGGCCGAGTCACTTCTGACACCAAGTCTGGATGGATCCACATGACCTCCCCTCGTGATGTGGTGAGGGGTACTAGACCGGCAGCCTGATCTCGGGGAGGTAGAAGATTGGTAATCTCCATTGTCGCTAGAGGGATGGGGATCACCCCGTCTTGAGTCTCCGTCGGGAGGAAGCTGCCGAATTGTACGGACACCATATTGGCCGCCACGGTTACCTCATCAAAATCGATGGCCAGAGCGTTCGAATCGATGAGGTTTTGGATGTACCGTTTCAGCTGGTAGCAATTGTGTGTAGCATGATGGACATAGCGATGATAATGGCAGTACTTTGGATTCTCCATCTCTGCCGACCGCGGTTCCCGTCTTGGTGGAGGAAGCTGAATTCTGTCCCCTTGTATGAGCATGTCCAAGATGGGCTTGACGTGACCGTCTTCGAAGGAGTAAGTGATTTGCGGCCATTGTTTGTCTGCTGGCTTCGGCTCAGGTTTTTGTGCTGTATCGGCCACCATAGCCTACTTTCTTTTGCTATCCCGATTATTGGAGGGGCTACCCCCATTATCGTTGTTGGGACGCTTGTCCTTGTTTTCTCCTTCCGAGATGTGCAATCCCAGTTGGCGAGGCTTCTTCAATCGTTCTTCGGTGCTTGTGGCACTGATGATGAATGTCTTCCAATCCTTGAATTGACTTTCGCCCATCCAGAGACTGATTATTGGAAGCAGCCTCTTTTGGCAAATTTTAATTAAAGAGGAATCCGGATTTTCGGAGGGCAGCTTCATGGCGGTTTGGCGGAACCGCTCGATGTAGTTCCTTGTCAGCTCCTTCTCCCATTGGATGACGTCCATGAGGGTGGACATGGTGACGTCCTGCCCTACTTCGTAGAATCTCTCCAAGAACAGGCGCTTGAAGTCGGCGAAGGAGTGGATGCAGTTGTCCGGCAGATTGCGATACCAGTCGAAAGCGACTCCTTCCAATGCCCCGACGAATAATCGGGTGAGAATAGCATCGTCGTGGGACAGATGGTCCGTGGTGACCTCGAAGTAAGTGATGTACCGACTCGCTGAGGTCCTGCCATCATAGGAATTGATGTTGAACGGCTTATATCTTGGTGGGAAGGGAACATCCCTCCATGCAGCCGGGTATGGTTGCCGTATTCTGAGGTCTTGAGAGTTTTCTCGGGCGTAAAACAGGGCTCGGAGCTCCTGGACCTCTCTTCTTGCTTCCCTGACATCATCTGCAGCGGTAGGAGCCGTTATTTCGGGAGGATTGTTGTACGGGTTCGGTGCCGCTGAGTTCGAGTCCGCATTGACCGCGGGACCCGTGCTTGTTTGGCCAGATGTTCCTCCTTGCAGAGTTGGAAGAGCCGTCTTGATTTCATCTACAGACTTGACCAAGGCCTGTAGTATGGCCTCCAGAGTATCGATGCGCTGGCGATCACTGGAACTACTTTGATTGCTGTCTGTCATGAACACCGTCCTTATATGATGAGAAACGGAAGGGACGGTGGAGGACGTATCCTCCGAGTCATACCCATGTACCGAGAAGTCATCGGGATATGTGGGAATATTCTCTTCTGGTTCGGACTCGGAGGGAATAGTACCCCCGGCTTCAGAGCTTGCTCCATCTTGAGAGTCGTGGACGTCCTCGGGGATGCCAGCCTCGGCTGTATCTGATGGGAGAGTTGTCTCCCCTGGCTCGTCTTCTTGGAATATTAGATTATTGTGGAGGCTCGGAGGGGTGCTACCCCCAGCCCCAGCAATCCCCTGCGTTACGGACGACGGGCCTCATACTGTAGCAGATTTCGTCTTAGAGCGAGTACCTTAGAAAACTTCGGTGGTGGGCACCCGCTTAGACGACAGTCTTTTAGTTGCAATGGTTGAGGTCTTCGGGCTGGAAACATTTGTCTTCTTTCCCCTTCCATCAGCGGGGACTTTCCGAACAGAGTTGCAGGAGACGACGGGTAGTGCCTCGTCTTCTGAAGATGGCTGTTGCAGTCTTTGAAAGACAGACTGCCGGTCCTCTCGCATTGTCGTGTCATTGCAGCAGCAGTTGACGATAATTTGGGTGCAGTGACATCCGTAAGAGGACTCTTTGCATCCCGATACATCTTTTCTTTCCTTGCGTTTGTGGAGGATAGCCTCACGCAAGTCAGACGGGTCTGGACCGACCCTGTTTGCTCCCGGGATTTTGGGAGACTTTTGTGAACCTCTCTGTCCGTCTGCCGCCGGGGGCTGGACTCGAGTGGTTCTGTACAACTTCCCATCCGAGGCCCGCGTAATAATTAGCGAGATGCCCTGATAGTCAGAGGTTGGGGCAGCTGACTGGGCTTGGTGGGCCCGTGCTGCCCTAGACTTCTTCCTTTTAGCACTCGCGGGTGCGTAATAGGAAGAGTCCAAGTTGAATATCACAGAGTCTGGCTTATCATCCAGAGAATCATCAGGGTCAGGACCGCATGAGAGACGGTCGAAAACTGATTGAGAGAAGCGTGGAACAGCCACTATGCGGCTAGGATTGGGAACCGTGCAGGCTGTCTGCATGCGGCTGTCTTTAGCTGTCGGATGAGTTGCTTTGGTGCGATTAGTAGGAGTCGCGATCGTACAGGCTGGCCGCATGCGGTTAGCAATTGTGGTCGCATAGGTTTTCTGCAAGCGATTGACTTCAGTAACCGCATAAGCTTCATCCATGTGGTTGGCAACTGTAGCCGCATAAGCTATGCGGCTGACAGATGTGACCGCATACGTTTTCTTCATGCGGCTACCGGATGTGGCCGCATGAGCTTTTTCCATACGGCTAGCACCCTTATGCGGCTTGGATTGCGTAGAGTTCCTCTTTGCCCCTGCAAGTCCAGCATCATAGTATTTTCTTCTGCCGAACTTGGGGACAGCAGAGTTGTCTACGGTCTGAAGTAGGGCCGCAGGAGAGTCTTGCTCGTCGTCTTGAACAACAGAGGGTATCTCTGCAAGAGCTTCAGTAGGAATGAAGGATCGGGGTCTCCACTCCTTGCGGGCCTTCTTCGTGCGGGCTCGCTTCTGGACCGGGCCAGCGCTCTTGTCGGAGAGCATTTCTTCGAACGCCTGTTGGTCGAACCGGGCGACCATCTTCTGTTGCGTGGAGCCAAGCTTGGCTGCATCCGATTGCATCACCAACTCCTCAGCCGTTGAGAAGTTTTTCTCCAGCAGAGTCGCCATCGTATTTGCCATGAAATATAAAAGAGCAGAACAGTTTTATGGAAGGACTAGACTTTTACTTCACGTTACAAACTCGCTTGTACAAAGAAAGCCTAGGGACGAAAACCTAGGTACAGCAGTCTAAGTACAATTGTTTATTTTAGATTCTGGGGGGTGATGATAGAGGCTCGGGAAGGCGACGGCAGCCCTGCCTTACTCCTTGGACGATCGGTATGCAGCCTTGACTCCTGTGACGAGATGGTTGGCATTGATGAAGAAATGCTCTTCTTGCTCTCCTCGTATTACCCTTCTGACTTCTCTCTCTGGATTGATCTCTCAGTATTTTCTCTCTGATTATCGGGGGAGCCTCTCTGTCTCTCCTCGCAAGGAAATGGCACCTTGCTTATTTATAGGAGTGGGGGCATCATTAGGGTTTGGATGATTGCCCATTCTCAAAGTGGCGGCGGCCTGATGTTTAATCAATCTGGACCATTAGTCTTAAGCGTGAAGGATCTGGGCCATAAATGTGGATAGTATTGAATCCTGTGAGTGATTAATGCTGATTGCTTTAAATCTTCATGATTGGTTGTGTCAAGCTTGGATCTCTCACCACGTGTCCTATTGGCTTGATCATGAATGATATGACATGATCTCATTAATTATGAGGATAGCGTTAAATATGGTTATTAGGATCTGGTAAATCTCTGATTGATTTAATACCACGCGTCCCATAATCACCCTGCTACCAGCTGTCAAGTCATGGGGGCAATTGATTCTCTGCCATGTGTCTTAATGGTGGGCCCTGCCAGAGCCGTATGATATCCATGAACCGCATGAGACAGCGTCTCAGTGAGCCGCATAGGTATAGTACTTGCGAGCCGCATAGGATGGTTTTTTGGTGAGCCGCAGGAAGATGATTCCTGCCAGCCGCATGAAGCTGTTCTTCAATTGAGCCGCATGGGAGTAGCCACGTGGCAATCTTGAATCGTGTCAGAGATTTTCTCCTGTTCCCGAAGAGTCTGTCATTATGACAGGACCATCATGGCACTTTATGTCAAAGCCGTCAGCTGTCAAATCATGGCAGAGCATTAAATAAGGCCATTACTTGATGGCCAGCTGTGTGAAGGGATCCTACGGGGACACGTGGTGTTGATCGAGCCGCATATTTCTGTTGGTCGTTAGTGAGCTGCATGCACTTTCGAGCCGCATGAGGTTGGGAGACTCTTTGAACCGCATGGGACTGCCCCTATGGAGCCGCATGGATTCTCCTGCCCCGAGCCGCATGAAGATGAGAGTCTCTCTGAACCGTATGAGACTGCCCCTGTTATGAGCCGCATGGGGTTCTCCTGCTCCGAGCCGCATAGACCATCATTCTGATGTTTTTTATGCTTCTACACTCGCGTTGTAGATGTTGCAAGAACTTCGGATGAAAACTTGTGGTGATTTTTCATAGTAGATTCAACTGGAAGCTAGAGTTCTTCCGACTGGACTAGTCCTCACAAGAGGGAAACCAGTGTACATCCTTGTGTTTGCGTTTGCTCTCTACTCTCTACTTTTCATTTACATATCTGTAATATATATATATTATGTGATCTTGTTACTAATATTTTTAAATAGTTAATTTCCGCTGCCTACTATATTCACCCCCCCGCTAGAGTATTACGCTTTACAACTCATTCCTACAATCGGTCCTACATCCTATACACATACACTAATGTTACCTACACACAAGTCCTCTCTATAATAGACACACAAGCACATTCAAGTGGTCACACACATGTGCCTACACTCACATGTGTATATATGTGCTTACATTCACTTATGCACACACATAAGTACAACATCACCCTATCTCATATTAGGCACACAAGCACACCCTCTATACATATCTGCATCTATGCCCATATAGATACACATGTGTATCCACAAACACACATATGTGTACACAAGATACACATGTACACACATGATAGTAAAACTATATGTGGGTATCCCTACATATACACACTATATGTGTGTTTGCACACACATAAGCAATGTATCGAAGATATGGTGTGCATCACCCTCGTATCGCACTAGTCTACGATATGCATGTGATACGACCAAGATACCTATACCAAATCTTGTCCTATTCATACTAAAACATATGAGCATGCCTAAAATGATAATTAGAAGCTAACTAGAGTGGTGTCTAGCTAGTGCAATGTGTCATGTGAAATATGGCATGTGTGTGACAAGTGTAGGAGGAGAAAAACCCCCAAATTGACTCTGTGTCCTAGAGTGACATGACAAAACCTACTCGTATCTATTTGTGGACACGTATCTAGCCACACACATCATTCACAAGCCTACTTAGCCTATGGAACCAAATGGCAAATATTTGGTGTACTATTCTCGGATTCTTCCAAAAATAGCACAAAAACTCTATGTAACTTCTACCAAAATGGTTTTTAGAACCTAGTTCTTCCTCCTATAGGTAGCCCTAGTCCATGGGTTGGTTTCCTAATGATCCAATGCATGTAATAGAGTCTAAACATAGAGAAAATTTAGATGTATACCTATTGGGAGATAGATTCCCAATATAGCACCACCAATGGACACAAAAGAGATATTGGACACAACCCTCAAGCCAAATAGCCTCCTCTTCTTGTGCTCCTTGGATCCCAAGCTTCTAGGGTCCTTGGATGAAGAGTTGGAGAATATTAAGAATTATTGGGAGTAATTTTGATGGAGGAATTAGAAGGGTTTTTTGATGGAACACCAAAACTAGGGTTTGTGCTCAAGAGAAGGAGTGTAAGGAATGAACCTCTCCCCCTAGGTGGATGACCACTTAACCTAGTCTTGTTAAATGCAAAATGTCCATAATGCCCTCTTTAAGTTGTCATGAAGGTTTGCCTAACCT